>JANBPT010000256.1:0-50035 GCA_027575765.1 Tieghemiomyces parasiticus
GTCGGCCCCCGAGTTGTGAACGACTGGGCGGAGTTGTTTAGGCTTCACATCTGATATCCACCCATCACACCTGCCACACGGGTCGAGGTCTTTGCTCGCCAACGGGCCTGGGCCTGGCAACGCTGGCCTACGTGTGAAAGAGAGCGGGCCGTAGTGACGGTGACTGGTCGCTTCTGACGGTCGATAAGTTGATAGGCGCGATGCCCACGGTCGGGTTTGACATTACACAATGTTTGCTGCGTTGTTGGCCAACCACCGACAGGCTGACATATCAACCAGACACCATGATGAGGCTGGCTCCTGTCCTTAGGACGGTGTGCCACCAGCGCATCCTAAGGTCTAGGCGTACAGGGGTGCATTCGTCCTTGACGACCCCTGTGGAGCACCAACAAGCCATTCGGTCCGGTTTACCCCAACCGGGGAGACGGGCCGGGGTGCCACAGTTGGGCCCTCTCTCCATCACACCAGTGTGCTACCCGATCAGATGCCCCCCTCTTGGCCAGTCTGTAAGGGGAGGTGCCTCGGGCCAGTCAGTGGCCCTGGGTGCACGAACGTGCCCTCCAGCCAGAGTGGCTTGCGTCGCCCAGTTTCGGCGCATCCCGGTCCCAGTTCGCCACTAGCTCGGAGTGCTCCCCACGCCCCCCCACCCGCACAGACTGCGAATAGACGTGGATGCATACGTACGCAACCATTCACCAGGCTGACAAACTCCGTGGGGGGGGGGGGAGAACAGGCTCCTCATGAACGTCAGTCCCGCTGTGGGGGACTAGATCAGCCCCGCTTCGACCCTATTTACCCTCCCACTCCCCAGAGGAGAAAGGGAGGAGGGGTGCTCCACCGGATTGATATATGATACCCCGCCCGGTTTCACCTCTCCCTGCCACTGCCCACCCGCTTCGTCTTATCCACCTTTCACTCTCGGCCGTATCCTTCTACTCGTCCGGGTTACTTCCACACCTCATCGCCCTACCTACTCCTATCCACCTGATCCCCTCCTACACCATGGTGTCCGCTACCCAACTGCCGGCCTGGAAGGCGCTCCAGGAGCACTACGAGACCGCCAAGGACCTCAAGCTGACTGACCTCTTCGCCCAGGATCCCAACCGCTTCAAGACCTTTGCGCGCCAGCTGCACCTCAATTTCCAGCCGCCGCGCGGCGGCAATACCAACCCCCACGACGCCAACCTGCTGCTGGATGTGTCCAAGAACCTCATCACCGATGAGACCCTGAGCCTTCTGTTCCAGCTGGCCCGCGAGGCCAAGGTGGAGGAATGGCGCGACAAGATGTTCGCCGGCGAGCCCATCAACTTCACGGAGCAGCGTTCGGTGCTCCACGTCGCCCTGCGTAACCTGCCGGACACCCCCATCTACGCTGAAGGCCAGAACGTGGTCCCCGAGGTGCACGCCGTGCTCGACCACATGCGGGAGACCTCCGAGGCCATCCGCTCCGGCAGCTGGACCGGGTACACTGGCGAGCGCATCACCGACGTGGTGAATATCGGCATCGGCGGGTCGGACCTGGGCCCCGTTATGGTCACCGAGGCCCTCGCCCACTACGCCGACGACTCGCGCCTGCGCGCCCACTTTGTGTCCAACATCGACGGCACCCACCTGGCCGAGACGTTGAAGAAGTGCCGCCCTGAGTCCACCCTGTTCATTGTGGCATCCAAGACCTTTACCACCCAGGAGACCATTACCAATGCTCACTCGGCACGCCGCTGGTTCCTAGACCATGCCAAGGACGAGGCCCACATCGCCAAGCACTTTGTAGCCCTGTCCACCAACACGGCTAAGGTAACCGAGTTTGGCATCGCCAAGGAGAACATGTTCCAGTTCTGGGACTGGGTGGGTGGGCGCTACTCGCTGTGGTCCGCCATCGGCCTGTCCATTGCCATTTACGTGGGCTTCGACAAGTTTGAGTCGCTACTGGCCGGCGGCCACGCCATGGACCAGCACTTCCGCAATACTCCGCTCGAGGAGAACCTGCCGGCCCTGCTGGCGGTGATTGGTGTCTGGTACAACGACTTCTTTGGCGCCCAGAGCGTGGCCCTCCTACCGTACGATCAGTACCTTAGCCGGTTCGCGGCCTACTTCCAGCAAGGCGACATGGAGTCCAATGGCAAGTTCGTGACGCGCGACGGGCAGGAGGTGGACTACCAGACGGGCCCCATCATCTGGGGTGAGCCTGGCACCAACGGCCAGCACGCCTTCTACCAGCTGATCCACCAGGGCACCAAGCTCATCCCGGCCGACTTCATCGCCACCACCCATAGCTTCAACCCCATCGGCAACGGCGAGCACCACGACATTCTGCTGTCCAACTACTTTGCACAGCCCGAGGCCCTCATGCGTGGCAAGTCCGCCGACCAGGTCCGTGCCGAGCTGCAGCGGGACCCGGCCTCGGCCAACTGGGATGCTGAGCAGGTCCAGCGGGTGCTGCCCCACAAGGTGTTCAAGGGAAACCGCCCCACCAACTCTTTGCTGATCGACCCGTACCTGCACCCGTTCGCTCTGGGTGCCCTCATTGCCCTCTACGAGCACAAGATCTTCGTGCAGGGCATCATCTGGAACATTAACTCGTTCGACCAGTGGGGCGTGGAGCTCGGCAAGCAGCTTGCCAAGAAGATTCTGCCCGAGCTCGCCGTGGACACTGCGGCCGATTTTAAGCCCGTCACCAGCCACGACTCGTCGACCAACGGCCTCATCAACTACTACCGCCAGGCCAAGGTACGCGGCCACCTGTAAACTGGAGATGGAAAGATCGGAAGGTTCCCCCCTCCCCTCCGACATGACTATTATTTTTTGGAGTATTCTCGCTTCTCAATTGTGAGAACGGACGAAGTGAATAGCATTTTGGGGCTCTTCAAGCGACATAGATCCCCCCCCTCTCATTTTCCCTTGGAGAACCAAGCAACATATTTAAACATACCTCTCGCCACTAATTTCGTTAGTTAATTAGCAGTAGACTGGTGGACGGGTCCGCACTCGGTTCCCAAATACTACCCACCGCGACACTGCTCTGGCTAGCTAACATGGCATGTCACTCTCGCCACTAGGTATTCCTACTCAGACCATGGCGTAAAAAGGGAAAGGATTCTGTGAGAGGCAATGCACCAGCGACCGAGTCGAATGAAAGATCACCCTTAACGTACACCGCCTAGATTGAGCGGTTACACTGTTTCAAATGAATAGGGGTGTCGGCTAGGAAGACGGTAGGCAAAGAGCAACGCCAGGGGGGCCGCATGCCGCACCCCTTAAGGAATGCTCCCCTAGCTAGCTATCCCACCCATTCCGTCCTCACCCGCAGCACAGCGGATACTGACCGGGTGCAGCAGCCCAGCTAAGCCGTCATCCATTTACTCACGCATGTACTTCCGACCGGCCGATTCATCGGCACCAACAGAAAATATGCACAGCATCGAAAGTGTACCATAAGGAAATTATGACTAGATTAAGCGCGGAATGAGGTCAACGGGCAATCAGCCCCAATCTATGATAACGACCAAGGTGGGTTGGGGCTCGGTGCTGCATCAGCACCATTAGTCGACCGCCCAGCTGCCGCGCCACGGCATTGGAATACTGCAGGTCGGGAGCCTGGCAGCTTACTATGTCGGCTCCTGAATTCGAACGGGTTGGCGAAGAGAGGTCCCCGGCCACTGATACCCCCGCAGCCCATTCCAACTGACACCTTCGTGGACCCCTCATAGCCGCTCAACAGCCCTGGCCAGATAAGTTCTTGTGGTGAGCGGCCTGAAACAACGCATCTGTATTGGACGTGTGGGATTTGGTCGATCCGTCTATACTATTTTTTTCTCCATACTCACCGTCAACTTGCCCATGTGAAAAAAAAAGAGAATACTATAAGTATCACCGCCATATCCGACACTTGTATTTGGCAATGGAGAAGGTGCCGGTGGCGGCGGGCATCTTCGCGCTCTGGTTGGTCGGTAGCCCTCTCCCCTTTTTTTTCTTTTTTTTTTTTATAATTTCTCTTCGCCCCTCTTTTGACTCATTTGGAGGGCCACTGGCCGGGCTGGCGCAGGCCTCCATCCTTCGCCTTATTCGCCCAATTTATTGCCCAGGGACCGCATGGATTTGGGCGGTGATGAGTTGGCACGGGCCCCGCCAACTTGACCGACTCTCATATGCCCCTGGGACCCTCACCCCCCCCCCCTACCTCCGCCTGGTACTTAAAGTCGCCTTGAGGAGCCCACCCAGGTGCGAAGCATCTCACTTGCCGTATATGTTCGATATTATTTCGCCACTGCGTTACCCTGCTGCGTGCTTGCGCTCGATAGCCAAATCTTTGCCCTTTTTCATTCGTGTGGCTCTCTGTTTTGGCCGACTTACTCCCCCTCTATCCCAAGACCCTTCCACCTTCTGCGCCACGTCACAACCCGCTGTCGTTAAACTCACTCCCCAATTTACTGGCGTCTGCTTTTCCGCCACTCGTATTCCAAAACATTGTATTAGAAGCTACCCTGAGGTATATCCCGTGCGTGAAGCCCCTCCCCTTCTAAGCACATCCGCCCGTCCCCGCCATGACCTCCCCACTCCACGCACTGCTGTCCCAGTTCTTTGGGTACCTATCCATTGGTACCTGGATCATCGTGTTCGTGCCGCAGTTCATTGAGAACTACCGGCGGGGCTCCGCCGAATCGCTATCCATTCATTTCCTGCTACTGTGGAGCATCGGCGACATCCTGAACCTTATCGGTGCCTTGTACCAGGAGGTTATTTATACCACAGTCCTAATCGATATCTACTTTTTGGTATTCGACGCAGCGCTCCTGAGTCAGTTCGCTTACTACTCCTACCGCACCGCGGCGTCCGTCCGGGGACAGCAGCTAGCCAAGCCTGCCAAAGCCCAGCCGCCGACCACCGACGAGTCCACCCACTTACTGGCTCCGGCTTCTGACACTCCTTCGCTGGCCGGCACCACCGGTACGATTGGGAGCGCCCCGGCCGCAGTGGTGGCACCGTCAACCCCGGCCCCTTCGCTTATCAGTCAACTAGTGCGCACTTTTACCACCCTGGGTGGCATCGCCTGCCTATCCATGATCCTGGCACTCTATAAGCAGGGCTACCTCGGTGGCCATATCTCGGACCCCGTTGGCGGCCTGGTGTCTGATTACGGTGATGACGGGGCGTCATCCACCTACTTCTACTGGTTCCCCAAGTTCTGCGCCTGGGCCTCCATGTGCCTCTATCTAGGCGCACGGCTGCCCCAGATCGCCAAGAACTACGTCTCGCAGAGCTGCGAGGGACTGTCCTTACCCATGTTCGTCATGTGCGTGATGGGCAATTTCACCTTCACCCTTTCAGTGGTCATCTTTTCGGTTGAGCCCCAGTACCTCTTGGTCAATTTGCCCTGGATCCTTGGGAGCACGCTCACCATATTTATGGACGGTATCATCTTTTGGCAGTTCCACCGGTACAGCCAAGTCACCCCGAAGGCCACGGTGGCTGCCGCTATGTTGACGTCCCCGGAGGTGGTCTAGAACAACTGGCCAGCCTTATGTATCCGGCAGTGCAACTCAACCTATCGGCACGTGGCATATGTATGTCTCCTGAAAATCGTATTGCAACGCATAGTGTGTGGATCTGACCTGATGTGCATACCCCTATTTATCTCTTCCATCCGCCCGATCTCCTAGACTCTTCGTCATCCTCGGTAACCTTATAGACCCTTACCCCTCCCCGCATGATCTTGTGTCACTGTAATTCTAATAAATAATTGTTGCACACGACAGATCTCCCCCCCCCTTGTGACCATTTAAGAGATTACCGGCGCCTTATTCTAGTGAAGGCATGTCGTCGGGTTGAATTAAACTCAAGACGGAGGATTAGTGTCATATACCTAACCGTTTGCTGACTTATCGATGGTACCGTCGGTCACGATGAGAACTGTACCGATCCCGGGAGCTAGAGCGACCCCGAGTGTGGCGGTCGTCGCGACGGGCGTGGTATCTGTCCCGCGACCGTGAACGGGATGGCGGCCGACGACGGGAAGGCGACCGCCATGTTCGGGAGGAAGAATAACGAGGAGACGGCGATCGGCGACGTGACCGTGACCGTGGTTTGGATGAGGAAGGATATCGGGAAGATGGCGACCAGGGCTCCGACCGCCGGTCCGAATGCGAAGGCCCGGGGACAGGGGACTGGCGGCGGTTCGTTTGCCGAGGTTCCGCATCATTTGTGTGCGGTGGCGGGGCAACGACAACCGGCGGGAGAGGATCCGCGGGAAACGGCTTGGATGCGCTGTCATCTGGGCGGCGGGATTTGGCAGACTCGTCGTCGGCAGGCTCTTCTGTAACAGCCGAACGGTCCTTGGCGCGCTTCCTAGATTTTTCGGCCTTCTTGGCCTTCTTCTCCTTCTTTTCCTTGCGGAGTTTCTTCTTGATTTTCTTGAGGTAATACTCGGCCATTGGGTCCTCGGGGTCTAGACCGTGTTCGGCCAGGAGGCGCTCGTTCTCGGCGTCAGTGTTCTCTGCATCCGAGTCTGCCGCGAGTTGAAAAGGGCGGGGGTCACGATGCAATGGATAGGTTAGCGATTGCGTGGAGTAGGTAGGTTGGTAGTCACAACGCGCTGGCCACTTAAAAAGCTATTTGAATGCAGTGGTTTTGTTTGCTTGTGGTTATTTTTTTTACAAAAAAATACACACACACCTGTCCCTCGGACCGTATGGGTCGTCAAAGATAGGCAGAAGTAATGAAGCTTACCATCGAGAAGTGGTGGAGCCGCGTTCATGGTGGGTCCCTGGGGCGCGTCGTCCAAACCGTTGTCACCTTGGCGGTCCGCCACATCCTTCGGCGGCCGGTAGTTCATTACGTGGTCTACCCGCAAGGTTCGCCCGGCGACCTTGGTACCGTTCAAATTGTCCACCGCTAGGACGGTGCTCCGCTGGTCATCATACATTAGGAACGCGTACCCGCGCGAGCGGCCCGTTTCCTTGTCGCGGACCAAGTTGACGTCCAGGATTTCGCCATACTGTGAAAAGACGCAAATGATGTCACCCTCGGTGAGTTCGGAATCGAGACCGCCGATGAAGATGTAGGCACTGTCGCGGTAAGCGTCATGCCATGACCCGCTACCCGTACTCGATGGGTTGCGGCGCGCTTCGGCCCGGTTAATGCGCTGGATCTCCTTGACGACGTTCATGTAGTTAGTTAGGCATGCAAAGTTGAGCGAAGTATGTGACCAAGTAGCACTGAAGGAATGGCACAGGAAGCGCCGTAGAATATGCTGAGGCTGGTGAGTGAGAAGCCAGTACTTCTCAGTGACATCTCTGGCCTCTACTGCCGTTGGTTTACCTTCAACTCGCATTCCAAAACCCACACCGCCTGGCCCTCACCTTCTCCCGATCGCCCCCCCCTCCTCCGTCTTCCTTTTCACCTTCTGACCAAACCCGCCAAATCCATGCGCCCACCCGCGGCCGGTCTTATACTTCGATCGGTTCGAGGCTTGACCCATGAACCATGGCTGGGTATGGTCCGATCGGTACCGCTGGCCCCGGTGACCCGTTCGATTCGGAACCAGCGGCCGTCAAAGTGGCCAAGTAGCTTATGGCATACCGCAGGTGCCTGCCGGTACTATTCGGCCCCGACAAGAGGCGGCGACCAGTCCCGCTCTGCCCCGCCGAACTCCCGCCGGTCACCGACTAGACCCCCCGGACACGTATATATTGCAATTCATTCCTTCGCCCCTCGACCCGAGGTCCTGACCCTAAAAGAACTTGGATTGATCCAAAAAAGACTCTTGACATGGTTCCCCGCTTGGCGCGTCCTAGGCCAGGTTACCCTGGCGCCCGAGGGGATCGATGCCCGGTTGGAGTGTCCACCCGAGCACCTGGCTGATATCAAACGCATCCTGGAAAATAGTCGGGTCCTCCACCCCAAGCGGTACGAGTGGGACGTCGCGGTGCGCACGTCAACCACGGCTGGGAAGCCCGCAGCTATCCGGTCGAACTCATTCACCAGCTTTGACGTTGAAATTCGGCCGCTGCTCCTTGGCGACGGCCGGGCCGATTCGGATAACGTGTGCGTCCACGACCATTGGGCCACCCATTTGGGCCCGGCCCCTTTCGACCGCCGGATCCGTCTTTACCTCTTGGCCCTGGGTGCTGCGCCCGAGCTGCTGCCCCAACCGCTCTCCTCTCTAACCAACCCAGTCCACGCCGCCGCCGCTGCGCTACCATCCGAACCTGCCGCCACCCGCAAGAAAGTCGGTAGCCTCCACCCGCGACGACCGACGCCATGGATTCTGAAACTTCCGACCAAGGTGAACACTCCTGCGGGGGACATCCCGCCTGGCCAACCCTGCCTCTTCGATCTGCGCAGCCGCCGTGAATCCGCTGCAGGTCGATTTGCCGGCGCGCGCGAATTGCAAGCCGATTCCTATTCACAGATAATCTCGGCACTCGATCGACAACTCGAGCGGGTTACTAACCGAGATGGCGAGATTCTCCTGTATTGCACCACAGGTCTCCGAGCCACCAAGGCTGGGGCCTATTTGTTGTCTCGCGGCTTCAGCAACGTCCACGTGGTAAGTTCAGGTCCAAACCGCCAGGTGACCTATTGAGCCGCGTTTCCATACCTGTTCTCCGGTAGCGGTTGCCCTCCCCTCCCCCCTGCCTCCCCTCGGGCCGGGCGATTTTTTTTTAATACCTTAGCTAACCCGCCACTTTCGGTCAACTGGCTCGCTCTCCTCGCAATTCGGATATCGATCTCCTTCCCCCCCCCCCCAGCTTAAGGGTGGTGTCACCGCTTATGAGCGCTGGGCGACGAAATTCGCTCAGCCGTCGCTCTTCGTTGGCAAGAACATCACGTTTAACGGCTACCAGGGCGGGTCCATCGCTGCCGGTCTCTAAATTTTGCCAAGCGTGTCACAGTTAACCCGTGCTAGCATGCCAGCTCCAGATAGACAATTAGATCCGTCGCGGTACGTGTCAATCGACACATGAGAACTTTGTTTTTTTATAGCCCTACCTAATCCACTCTATTTTTTTAAAGTCTCGGTTTGACAGCCACAAGTCTGCCGGCCGCCAGTCCAGACCCACCTAGGGTTATGGTAGCTGCCCTTACGCTGATTTATTTTATCGGAGGCCGAGAGAGCCACTGTGGCAGTGGGACGGGATCCTCTAACTCCCGAGACAACTATCGTCGATTTTTGATACAATCCGCTTATTCTGTGTATGTCACCAATCCCCAAAAATATCACAATGAAAGCTATACCGTGTTCAAAATAGTTGACCGGTAGCTCTTTGGCGTTTCTCCACGATGCGAATTGAGTCCTTCGCGGCGTCCTGCCATGTTATAGGAACACAAAACTTGGCAGTCAGCCAGGAAGCTTCGAAGTAATAGCTGAACACTCCAGCGGTGAATTCTGCTACGAACCAGAACCAGCCTGGCGATCCCATTGACTCCTGGTATAGTTCCGGGACCAGTCCCTATATCGGAACAAAACATACTGTACCCCACTGGTTACACTTTATTGACGGTGATACACCCAAGTTCGGATATGTGTACATTATCTACGCCAGCCACCAAACCAGCATTAAACTAGGCGACTTAGGACCATGTCTAAAAAGTAGTGTTACTACGTAAACTATCCATGGCAGCTGACTAGCAACACCTGACATTCCAATTCGGCATCCGCTAGCCTCTCCTGCAGCCGGTGGGTGTTGTTAAGGGTGGTCACGTCCTTGTGCGATTTATACTCCCATATGAGTCCTTCCATCCCATCGAAGGCAGGGTAGCTCGGATACACCTCTTATCAAGGCCTCCCCCAAAGTGATGGAGAGGGATGATATTTATGTATTTTCTTTCGACCCTATACACGGCTTGAATCTGGACCCGAAGGTCGCTCTTATTGTGGGTCACTCGATGCTTGACGGCAATGATGGCTTGCAGAATGACCTCCCCCCCCTTCTCAGCCAAGTCTACTAGTACTTTTCGAGACGCGGCCAAGCCGAGGTTCTAGTGTCAATAACGAGAACCGACGGGAACGATGTCTAGGCGGTTACATTTAGTGACAAGGCTGCGGACGACAGGGGCAAAGGTGACAGCTGATTATGCATGAAGGCCTTCCATCTTACGGCCCTGGGGGGAAGGTTAAACTACCAAATGAAGTTGTATACCTCGCGCTTAATTACTGTGAACAGCGGAAGCAACTGTAACTTTAAATCTAAGCATTCTGGAAACATAAAGGTGTTTACTGTGCCCGCAAGGATGGGTGTTCTGTTTGAATAAATCATGCCAGCCCAATTACCGTAGCTGGGACACAATCGGCTCCCCAGCCGTAAGATCAATTTCAGCTGTCCCTAGTTTCATTTACAGCGATTATATTGTGGATGCCTGCCCAATGATCAAGGCATTGCACCGGGCCGTGCATGATTTTTCGCTCCAGTGATTTATCTTACAACCTTCTCTCCCGAACTACCAGCCGGTCGATCACCCTTCCGCGCTCGGCATTGTCACCATGATGGGAAAAGGCTGCTGGCGTCGGCAAGAGAAATAAGGGGGAAGACGATCGGGTCTCTAGGCCTTGGCGACTGTAAAGTTATATTGGGCTTAACATTCTGCATGGAGAGATGGTTTGATCGACCCTGTTGCGCACATCACCAAGGCTGCTCCCTAAGGGAAAATCTATACTAATTATCTGAATTAAAGAGGGTATTGACTGGTGACTTCATCAGTACTAGTTAGAGGGGTCTACGGTCCAAGACTCTTTTAAATGGCCGGGCTTCCGTCCGCTTCTCCTTTTGCAACCTATTCGAACCATCTTCTCTATTTTTCCTACCTAATATACGCATCGTCACTCCACGCAACGTCTCCTCACCTGAACCCCGTTGCTGGGGCTAAATGGGAACGGCGGTATTGGGCCTTATAGACAGCCCTCATCAAAATTACGCTATAATATACCCCATATTATTCTATTTTGAAGCACCATGCTGAGTATCCGACAGTCACGGACGGTGCCGGGTCCATCTCACCTTATTCTATGCCTACTTTCTATACTTCTCACGGAATGCTGGATTTGGCCTGTGTCTGCCACCCTCAAATCCATTGCTTCGCCCCGTATCATCTCGGGCACGGCAGCCCAACCCGGTCAATTTCCGTCCACTGCCGCCGTCCACATTAATGGAAAATTCGGCTGCGGTGCCTCCATTATCTCCAGCGCTTGGTTGCTAACAGCAGCCCATTGTCTGGCTACCACTGTCAATGTGAACCAGGGCACATACCAAGCGCGGTCCCCGCTTGATATCCAGGTCACTGTGGGTACAATTTACAACACCAGCGACCATGTATTGTATGTGCAGAATTTGTACGTGCACCCAGATTACAATGCGTCAAGTTATAAGGTAAGGGATAGAATATGTGGTTTGGAGGACGGCTATGGAGTAGGTATGAGCATCTTAATGTGACAGGGGGTCTCCACATGACGGTGGGCGAGTAGATGGCGTGCATCCCACCCTAAACCTCAAACTCAATAGCCCCTGCTGCCTTCACACCTCTCACACTCGCCTTGTCACCATCACCGCCTCCCACAGAACGATATCGGGCTCATCCAACTGACCGCACCCTTGATTTTTAGCAACACCGTCATGGCCATCAAATTGGACTCGGGCCGTATCTCCGTCGGGGATGCCCTTACGGCGCAGGGCTGGGGAAAATTGGCCAATAACGACACCTACGGCAGTGCCGTTCTCAAGGAGGTTCAACTCTCAACACTAAGCCATGCCACCTGCGCCGAGGGCTACAAGTATTTGGAACCCGCCAAGGGCGACCAGGTGTGCACGGGGTTGCAGGAAGGCAAGGATACCTGTAGGGGAGATTCAGGCGGGCCCTTAGTCCGGGTGTTTGGGTTCGCTCACGCCGCACTCATCGGCATCACTAGCGTAGACACGGATCGGACGGGGGCCACTCCGGTGTGCGGGGCCGCCAACGTCATCAGTGTGTTTACCAGGGCGGCCTACTTTATACCCTGGATCACCACCGTGACCTCCATCGAACCTGGAGAGCTACTCTACACCAGTAGCAGGAACAGTTCGGCTTCCTCTAGCCCATCACCTATGACTAGAAGCTCGATGACCGAGAGTACGTACGGTACAGCCTCTACGGTTTCGGGGGAGCCAGGCGTGGGAGATTCAGCGGCGTCCCGTGCGGAGCCACGATGGCTCAGCGAGGGGATAATGGTACTCGTGCTGGTTTATATTGCCCAGCGTACGTAAACATCCGCACTCAATTATATGAACGTTATTCTACGCTCGAAAAAAAAGCTATCCGTGAATGACACACACCCGGTACCACAAGTGGGTATTTCTAACGTGTTGTATTGGCTGATTTAGTGTTGGACCGTCAAGGTGATAAAATAACCGAGGCTGAACTCGACATTTACGAATTGGAGCAGCATGAGATGGAATAGGTAGCCGTGCATGAAATTTTTCGCGTATAATGTAATTCTAACTGAATTGAGTATGATGGCTTTACAGGAACCTGGGTAAGTTGGTGACCCTTCACAGGCTATTGCTAGAGAAACCTCTGTCCTGATGCCATGTTGCTCCGCAATAGGCCAGTCAATATTGTAGGCCCCCAACCCTCTTGACTTAACCATTCGCGCACAAGTTGGACATCTCTACTCGCTACATGTGACAGGCCAGCTTAACAAAATAAAACAACTGCCGCCCCAACGGTGGCTGTTTTCCGGTGGACACCCCATAGGTGAGAAGCTACCATACACCTCTTCAGGTTAGCGCCTGAATGCTACGCAGAGGACCAGGTTCCACCCTCACATATAGCCTGCCGCAACCACATCTGCCATTGCGAGGCATCCACCGATAGGATAACTTGCCCTGTAAGTAAACAAAAGGTCCGGCTTCGATGGAAATAAGTATGGGCAATGGTGCCGCAAGCCTGCCAATAACGGATCCACTAGATATTTGGCCACCGTTCGTAAGGCGTATCCAGTATGAAGCGGTGGTGCCTCAGAAGGAGAGGGGCGAGGCAACACGACTGCGGATGAAGTCGGAAAGGGGTCAGCCAAGCTGTCGGGACAGGATGAGACCTGTAGACATTTACCCCTGGCCAGAAGCAGCGGGGTCAGAAGACTCGTAATAATTCACTGCGTAAGCCAATGCAATTCGGCCGCATCTGGATAAGTACTACGGGCCGGGGAACTCGTGTGGACCACCAGAACCTTATTTCTAGCATTGCATATCGCGCTGGTGCTCGTGTTAAAGCAGACACGACACCTACCAACAAGGTAGTGGGGGCATCGACCCCGCCCCATGCGCCTCGACAGCACCGAGGAGATGTCCTGCATACGCTTCCTAGCCAAGGCCGATAAAATACAATCCCAGCGATTGTCGGAGCTATCGGTAGACCGGGCGACGACCGTGGCGGTAGGGAGCGGGGCGGGCGAGGGTGCTGACCAAGTCAGCCGTGTAGTGGTGGTGCGTAATGAAGATCCCAAGTCCGCGGCGGCGATAAGAAAGCAGCCGCGGGACCCGCGGAGGAAGAGGTGGCCGGCCAGCCCCTCTAATGTGACACTGTCTTCGGCACCGTGGTCCGGGATCCCGCAGGCTTCCTTCCTACCCCTCGTCACCCGCCATGAATACCAGCGACCGCGCCTTAGCCCCGCCCTCCCGGCCTCCGTTCGCCACCCACGCGGTATCTGTTCCCGTCCGACACTCCTGCAACCTATAAATGCCACCGGCTGGGGCGGCGCGGCTGGACCACTCCCGCCATCTCTCGTCACCGTCTGCCTTCTTTGCTATTGCTCGACCGTATCAACCACGCCCAACACCGCACCATCCCCATCTTCTGCTACCGCTGTACAATTCTTCCGCCACCCGCTTTTGGCTGCGTGTGCCTCTGAGCCTTCTGTATCCCGCTCTTCTCGTTTACGGTGCACAGCTGCAGCCATCCCGCCGAGTACCCCTCCACACCGCTTCCTCCCGCCATTGACGCAGCCGCCGGGCTTCCGCCAGCCACAGGAAGCAAGTATCCCGTCGCACCCTATCGCCCCACGCGTGCCTAGTAAGTTGTTTACGGGGACGCGTGGAGTACCGCCCCGCCACCAGCCGGAATGGCCACCGACCCTTCACCGGGTGTTTCAGCGGCAGGCGGAAATTTAGATTCCTATCTGGGCCGTTTGAAACTTGCCGCCCCTCAGCAGGGTGTCCGAGGGGAAGATCGCTGCTAAACCAATCCTTATCACCGGATTTATCGCCACGCCCTGGACGCTTCTGCAGCCACCGTGTCGGCCCGTACCCCTGCGCCCCGACCCGCCGGCTGCCACCAGCGACCCCGGCGCACAGCCCGCCCGTCGAAGTGCCTAGGTGTCCGGTAAGTACCGGCCAGGCCGTGCCCAAGCCGCTCCCTGGCACCATGCACACCCACCCTTTATCTGCGCCTTGAGTTCCGAAGCCCTCCGACTCACTGGCAGAGCCGGGGGGCTGCTTTATCGGATTTCCATCTCCGGCGAGTCACGCGCCCTCCCCTCCTTCCCCAACCATTCGGCCGCCACCCAGCCCTTTTGTCTGGGTGTAGCCGGTCAACGGGCATTGTTGACGCCCTCGTCCCATATTTCATTGGCCTCTTTATTATGGTTCGTGCACCTCCCCCCGTGGACCCCTCGCTTTTTTTCTCGCCTGGTGACTAACCTTGCCGCTGCAGCTATTTTTTAGGGAGAGGCAGCCAAGGCTACTCTGCGGGCGCGCGGCGTGACTCCCACCCCTCGCCTTTTTTTTTAGGGCGATGTTCACCGCCTTTCGGCCGATAAGAGCAGAGTTCTCCGCCCTCCGTCATGTGTCCCGCCATTATCCAGGCCTTCTCAGAAACCAATTGACTAACCCGCCTGCGGCTTCCCCTCCCTCGCAAACGCTGTCACACGTCCCGCCCCCTTATATAAAGCCACCTGCCCACCCCCTCCCGTCAAGCCGGCGCCCATCGACGCCACCCCTTCCCTACACTTACCACTCCTTGCTGTATGCGCCACTTTGACTGCCGACTATTTAGTGTGTGTGCGTTTTTTTTCCGATTCTCTCCGGCGCCTTCTTTTTCTGTTAACTATCAGCACTGCCTGCGCCACCGAATAGCCCGTTTTCAACATCCATTCTTGCCTAAGGACAGCGCCGTGCCCGCTCCAATACCCCGTACGCTCTTTCCTTTCCCCGCACCGTCCACCCCTGCGGCGTCTCTTGCCCTCCATGTCAAGCTGTCTACCAGGGGCCTGGCTCACGGCCGTGCTGCAGTGGGCGCCCTTTCTACCGGACTTTTGCGCGCTGGGCTGGACCGCCACGCTCTCCCAGCTAGCCAGCGGCATCTCCATTGCCTGCTGGGTGTGCGCTCTGACTCCGCAGATACTGCTCAACTGGCGCAACGGCAATGCTGAGTCGCTTAGTCTCGGCTTTATCTGTATCTGGCTGTCCGGCGACGCCTGTAACCTCCTGGGCTGCTTCCTCACCGACCAGCTCCCCTTCCAGAAGCTTTTAGGCCTCTATTTCTGCGCCTTCGACACCGTGCTCGTCTTGCAAATATCCTACTACACCTGGTGGGCCAAGCCCGCTGTGCTGCCTGCTGCCGGCGACACCACCGGCCTTACCCCGCCCTTTGGAGCTGCACCATTAGTCACCCCCGCGTCAGCTGCCGCCGGCTCGGGGTCCGACCCTGCACGGGTAACCCGATCTAGTAAACCGCTGCGCCCCGCCGACGCCTCGACTCCGCTCCTGGGCCTCTACCATACTACCTCCGCCGGTGAAACTAAACTGTACCACGCCCTTGTGACGGATCGCCACGGGCGGACCGTGGCCGTGGCCCAACCGCTGACCCCCAAGTCCGACACCCTTTCCCTTCGCTCCGTCACCGGTACCCCCGCAGCCTGGTACACTCGGCCCCGGGTCCTGACTCTCGCCAGCGCCGCCTTGGTTGCCGCCGGCTTACTGGTCTGGTGGGTCTACCCTTTCGCTGCCCCTGCCACGGAGACGCCCGACCTGGACCCCGTGGCCCGCCTGGGTCAGGTGGTGGCCTGGCTATGCTGTGCCCTCTACCTCACGTCCCGCCTCCCGCAGATTTACAAGAACCACCAGCGCCGGTCGGTCGAGGGTCTTTCCCTGTCCATGTTTTTATTCGCCCTCAATGGCAACCTCTTTTACTTCGCATCCATCCTTCTACTCGCCCAAGTCTCAGCCCCGGGCCTCCTCTTGGCCACCCTGCCTTACATCATCGGGTCTGTCGGTACCGTGGTTCAGGACCTAACCATTCTGACCCAGCACGCCACCTACTCACAACAGAAGGTGGCGGCCTCGCCGGCGGACGTGGCAGTCGTCGAGGAGGGACTGGGCCCTGTGCCGGCTACTATATCCCCCTTGGTCTCCCCTTCGGCTCCTACGCCGCCGTTAGCGACCCGTCTGCCCCGCAACGCCTCGGCGAGCAGCCAAAAGAGCCTACTCCTCGCCACCGGCAGCACCGAGTCCCTCGCCGCCGTCGACCACGACCGCCTCCACTCTACCGCCATCCCCATCCCGTTGAAACATGACCCGCTGGTCGAGACGGCGCCTAGCTTCACCGACCTGTCCCCGTCGACCCTTCTAGGTTCCTGTTCGACGCCTTACGTTGCCGGTACTAGGAAGGTGTCGACCAGTACGGCTGCCCTCACTAATGGTGAGGGCACCGTGGGCTCGGAAATTCTCCCCGGTCTGCTTGCTCCGGTCAACCGGTATTAATTGCTACCGTATCAGTGACTACGCTTGTCACCCCCCCCCCTCCCCTTGCTGCCAGCCTCCTTTACGCTTTGGACCATTAGTCCCTGTACCATTATCATTTGCGACCCTATTTTATATACGGTCCATACGGCACGGGCACCGCAATAATTCCCCTCTCTAGCGCTATATCCTATTTGAAGGCCTTATTTATCTTGCCTGACATATGATTATGTTACCTGTGGGCCCCGCCGCGTCCCTGTACGCTTACTACCCTACATTGCTCGTACCACACTTTTCTGCCATATGCCAATTGTACTATCACATAAACTCTAAAAACTGCCGTTATGACCACACTTGCTGTGATGGGATGCTCTCGCCAATCGACCCTCCCTCGGGCTGTACTCCCCGTTACAATATGAACTAGAAGCCAGGTGTTAGTATTGGGCTATTGGCATACTGAAGTGCAAATTACTTTCGGTGTATAGTACCGGTCATGCCAACGATATCGGCCTGATACGGTGGGCCCGACCGGACCCATCGTGCGGGTTAGCATAAATTATCAAACAGATTGGAGAATATCTTGGCTACCAAGCACGATATCGGTGGTCCATCGATTTTTCCAACACAGACATCTCGCTAGTACTCTCCCACGTCGGTCTCCACCTATGAAGCTCTAATCTATCTACTTGGTTACCCAGCGGATGCCAGGAATATCTAGGCGGGCCAATAGTGCATGAGCCTACTCTATCGAACCATTGGAATCCAAATAGAGGGACAGAAGCTGCCAGAGTCGGAATGGTGTCACCAAGTATGTTGCCACCACTATGAACCGGCTGTGACTTCTCGTTGTTCACACTCACCAACTTCTTTTGTACTGTTGGACATTGTGCTGGTGCGTATGTGCAAGTGTGTGTGTGTTACCCCGTCTACTGTACGCTGGCAGTCAAGGCTGGTGTATGAAGGCTAAGGTGTACAGGTCTTGTTTACGTTTCATTCGTGTAGTAGCAAGTGTCAACAACAACAAAAAATACGCGTTTAATGGTGGGGAGGGTCAAGTGTCAACAAGAAGTAAAATAACAACAATGGCACAGTCCAGACTGTGCTGGAGAGTCGACTAATGAGTTGGCGAGGATTGGGATGGTGGAGCTCGGGGAATGGATTATGGCGTGCTAGTCGGTCGCACGGACTGGCTTCCTAACCGGTACAACTTCGGTAAGCCCAGGGGCACTCGCCCTACCCTGGCAATCCCTGACGATAAAACCAGTGGCGAGCGAACAAGGCTGTCCATAGCAAGACCTAAACAGATGCGTCTGGCACCAACAGAAAATCGTGCTGACGACCACGTCAATATCAGTAGCATACTAACCGCCGACCTCGCACCTGGCCTTCGGAACTTAACCCCAAATAGTTTACCCCCTAAATAGACAAACAAAGAGCATGTTCCTGGAGCTCATGCCTTGGCACCGTCCCTTCGCCTCGGAATTCAAGTGCCTGTCATTCTTGAAATTTAGACTCCAGGGGTCTACTATCGCTGGCCTAGTGGGAGAAAGAGGACAGACTCAAGCGTTCGTGTAATGTCACTTTGGCCCTCTACAGAGCGTCCATTCTGCCGACTCCACACCTTTCGCCACGACGGTAGGAGAGGAAGGAGTGTTTCAGGTTTCGGATGAGTTTGAGCGGACCTGCACCATAAACGCAGTCTACTGGGTCATCATACAGCCTCTGTGTTCAACTCTGGTGGAGATTGTGACTTGTCGATCCGCTACCTTTCTTGGCCAATGCTTACCTGACACGCGGACAATGCTAGTGAGTGATCTCCCTAGTCAATGATGGCCTCCTGATGAATTCATTGCAAAAGGGTGGGTAGAGCTGCCATTGCTTGCCTTTCGAGAAACACGCCAATTCCAGGCGCTGGAGTGCTAACCGGGAGGGAAGGGGGGGGGGAGAGGGTCGAAAGGGACTCGCTTAATGCGGGGGAGGGTAAGAGAAGAGTGAGCTGGTCCGACACGTGCAACCTCAGATTGGTGACACAAAGCCACCTATTTCAAACCCCGACAAGAACCGGCGACTGTTCCTCCTCGTACTTTCCAGTCCGGCTTGTGTTCTTCGTATCGGTCCCGTCAGAGTGGTTGTGAAGTTGGACAAAGATGGCCAGTAAGAGGCCCATCCGACCGAACCGACTGGTGAGTACGGGTTCAGCGACGAGAGCTAGCCGGGTATGCTTCACGCCCAGGTTGGACTTCTGACCCAACTGGTCACACTGAGCGGTCACCATTAACCCGCTAAGGGCGACGAGGGTGGTTATCAAACAAAAAAGGATAATCATTAGTACAATCCGCCCACGCACGTTCGACCTGCCATCCTATTGTACAGAGTCGCCCGCGTTGCAATATCACTTTCCCGTCGGATATTATTACCCCGCCATCCGCCCACTGTTGCCTCTCCCCATGGTGAAGGATTGGCAGTATGTATAGGTCTGTTCGCCAAGGAAACAGTTGGTTGGTGGCTTGGCCTCACAAACCCATCCAAAGCCAGGCTTAGCCGTATTCAGGTCATTTAGGTCTAGGGAGTTGGGTCTTGGCCTCCATTACTAACCATACGGGGCATTTGAAACTATCATTTCCCAACCAGGTATGTTATTTCGATAACCTTGGGTTGTTAGGATGGCAATCCGAGTGGAGAGGGAACGTATAGGATTATCGGGTCGGCTGCCTTTATGATGTGCTATGAAGTGACTTGCTGTTCTCTCCCTCTCCCCCCCCAAAAAAAGAAAACAACATAGAAGGCGTACTCGCTTGTTAATCCCATGACCATCATGCCTATCGCGAAATGCTGTGCACCCTAGTACATGAGTTTGGTCCACTCATGTAACGATTTGGCGTGCCATTCATCTTATCGGTTGACCGACTATCGGGAGGAGTTGGTTGGTTGGCCATGCTCGCAGAAGCCGAATAGCGCCACTCGTCGTCTGCCTCTCACCATCGATCATTTTGGACATGCGTATCAGACTAGTGGGCGAGTCTAATTGGTAGGCCGGAAAGGCGT
Organism: Tieghemiomyces parasiticus; assembly: GCA_027575765.1. Classification (NCBI taxonomy): domain Eukaryota; kingdom Fungi; phylum Kickxellomycota; class Dimargaritomycetes; order Dimargaritales; family Dimargaritaceae; genus Tieghemiomyces; species Tieghemiomyces parasiticus. The sequence continues at coordinate 19,752 of JANBPT010000256.1, forward strand.
TCGCCTCCATTAGACCCCCGCCGGACCTACCATATCCACTCTAGCCTTGTACATGTAAAACGACTCTTGCCCGACCGCCAGCTTCCGGCGGCGGAGACGGGGTGAGCGTGGTCACGAGCTACGGTCGGAAGGTGGGCCCATCTATCGTTCGCTAAATCCTAGGTGGTACGGGTTTCTTTTTCTATTTTCCAAAAGTCGCCTAGGTTAGCCTAAGGCAGGCATGGTGATTTTTCTACACAGTCCTGTTGATGAAAATGACTCGACTACACTGCACCTTGGTGCCGAGGCAGGTGGTGTCTCCTAGGACACAGGGGGGCTCCAATATCTGCCGCTAAAGCGCCTGTCGGGTGCCACAAGTCTCATCTGATCCGGCGTAGTAAGCCACCCTTTATCTCTCCCTTTCTCTCTCTCTCTCAGAAGCAGCAACATGGATCCCGTGAGGCTTGTTAGTGATACCGGCCCGTGCCAAAGGGCACGATCGATATTATCGCTAAAAGATCAGACAAGATCGGACTGCCTACCTTGGACTGCTAGATGGATTATTGGGCTAAAAGCGGGTCGCTGCGTAATGGTGGTAAGCCAGGCGTGTACTCAAGGTGAGGCTCAGTACAGTATCTACAGCACAACGTTGCCAAGTTTCCCATCCCCGCTTGTCTCATTGTAGAGATATTCAAACGATGGAGGTGTGGTGAGGACCTTACCGGGCCCTCATGACGGATCGCCACCCGTTTCCACGCCCACAGTGGGGGAGGGGAGCATAGCTGAGAAGCAATGTCTAGGAAGCCAAAAAAAATCAAAAAAAAAACAGGTGGCCCAGAGCCCTTTGTCTGAACAAAGAACTAGCTGGGAAGTCGTGGGCACCTCCCACGTCTGAGGAATCCCCTCTCCCTCATCTTTTCTCACCTACGGCCTCCAAGGTCTTGGGGTTAGGGATGATGCCGGGTTAAGCCGAATAGTATCCTTTGGTGGCTAAACCGCCCCTTCGACACGCACCGAGGGAGGGTGAGGGGAGGGGTGCATCTTGAACAAGAGGTGGAGACGCCGCGGCTACTTATAGACAGACGGGATTTTGTTTTGCATTCCCGATTGATTCGCCAGTCATCCCTTCGCTTGCTGGCGGCTACCGGGGCTGAAGATTCCACGACTTATAACATGATTGGTCGGCTAAAGGGACCCATTGGCCTACAAGCGATAGGATGGCCCGAAACTGAAGAATCCATGCCACCTGGAGTTTCGATCATCAGACAGGTCAGCAAGGATAGAAAAGAAGCCCCCCCGTAGGTCAGAGACGGGTGAAGGATGCCGCGGATATATGGCTTACGTACGCACGTTGGATGGCCCGAAACTGAAGAATCCATGCCACCTGGAGTTTCGATCATCAGACAGGTCAGCAAGGATAGAAAAGAAGCCCCCCCGTAGGTCAGAGACGGGTGAAGGATGCCGCGGATATATGGCTTACGTACGCACGTTGGATGGCCAAGCCATACCGCTCGTGGTGTTTCACTTCACTCTGATGTATCCCCCCTCCTTTATACATTCTTCCAATCTACCGGCTGCGTAGTCAAACCAAAAAAAAAAAACCTAACGTACTTTGACTCCATATCAGTGACCAGAACGGGTATGCCTGAAAAAGTCCGTCCCTTCCGGGCTATATACACCGTTTGCCTACACAATTGCTGTTTCCCTTGATAATAAGGTGGTCGGGTTTTATGTGACGTCTAGGCTAGCCTCTTCATGTTGTGAATGATAGCCTAGGATAGTATCGACCACTTCATTGTTAAATGGGGTACACTGGGCTGAGTAACGGTATAGGTAGTGCCCATAATCAAGGTCGCTAGCTATCAAGTAGAACCCCTAAGCGCATCCCGGTACCCGCAGGCGGAAACTTGATCAATACGCCCAAGGTGATGCATAGCGGGATGGAATATCGTTCCCAAATAGGGCAAACTCTCGAACTAGTTTTTGGGCAAGAAGCCGATCCGCCCCTCTTCGGACAGCCTTGCACCGAGTTTGCCGAATTAGTCTTGATTCAAAGCCCACTTAAACAGTTATAACTAGGACCTCATTGTCACAGGAGAACCCCATTGGTTTTGGCAGGTTAAGGTATATACACAGAGATTAGACCAGGGACGTGTTAGAGAAGAGCGACCACAGAGAGGTGTGAAGTCTACCCTATTGTCATCGCATCACTTGCTGCACTTCAAACCCTCACAATCTGATTTTTAGCAGCGCTGCATCATGAACTATCCCACCAGTGGTTCCCCACTCCGCTCCGACCAATCAGCTAACCCCTTCTGACGGAGTGAAGCTGCCCAATTATGTCTCCACAGCCACCGTCCACAGTTGGATTCCCCGATCAGGCCGAACGAATCGTGGAAAATGAACCCGATGCTAAAAGAGGAGGGGGAGAGAGGCGGCGCGCTCTACCACGTTCGTTTCCGAGATTCGAATCAGATATTGGTCCGCTGGCCACTTTGACACTGATTTGGTCGGCCCCGCTACATCTAACTGGACAAGTAAAGTATGTGGCGGGGAATTGCGATTGGCTGCACCAGCTGTGACAATCTGCCCAACTCGCCATACTACCAATGTGACAGACAATGAAAGCGGGGTCGAATGGGTGAGGACGTGGGCGTGGCGCGTTGTACTGGCCCGCCCTCGTAGGTGGATTCAGTAATAGATGGTGGGCCCACAGTCGACCCTACACATTAAGCTTAAGCGTCAAGGCCCGTCCTTCAGCAGAGATTGGTCATTGTACTGCGGGAAAAGGGAATGTGCGGGCCGGAACTAGAGCGAAGTAGCAAGAGCACCCCGGGGTGGCGCATGCGGATGATGGGAGGGCAGAGTGATAGACGAGGACCAGGGGGGCGGTGTGATGGAATGAGAGGGGAGAGGGAGCAGATGGCAATCTGCAGGCGACCGCACTTGGGTAATTTCCAGCCAACCACGCTCTACACATCCAGTGGGGCGGCTAAACACCAATCCCTATAATTTGACGACCCTGGCGAACAAAGTGGCCGACACAGGTAAAGGCTGGCTACGGAATCGTAAGGTTGGAGTGTTGATACTTGGTAAACCCGATGGATTAGATTGGCGGTGGCGTGGCAACCTCGCAGGTTTCCACGCCACCTGCACTTGGCTTGCGGTTCCCGCCCCCAACACTTCCAAAGGCGGGCGGGCGGGCCACCAGTGACCAAAAGCTGGCCGCTACAATAGCGGTGGCGTTGTGCCAAAGAAGAAGAAGAAGAATAAGGGCGACAAAGTGGGTGCCAGGACCGACAAGCACCGCCTTTCCTATGCCGGCGGTGGGAAACCTATGCATCATCACAGAGCCGATCGTAACTCGATAGAGAGGTTGACGTGAGGCAGCGCCACCTGCGTTCACAGTTATCACTGCGATGGAAAACAGCGCTGAGGAATCGCCGCCAAAGCAACTTTAATCCAAGTAAGCATGAACCCAGACGTCGGTGAGAAACCACGGACGGGCGGTGAAGGGAGGGTAGGGTGGCGGATGGATAATAATACCGCTGGTGCTAGACTTTAATAACGCCCCCCCCCTCCCCCGCCCTCCGCTCCACTCGAATATGTAAAGGAGTTGAATAGTAGCAAGAACAAAGCTGGCGATGTAAAGGTGACTTTACGCCGCAGATGTGTTTGCTGTTGAGGATACATGGCTCCGTGGGTAAACGGGATTCCTCCGCCGAGTATCTTGGGTATATCAGCTAGAATCCACGCCACCACGATACGAACTGTCAGTGGCAACCTGTCTTCAAGGTTCAGCTGAGATACCGGCCGAGTGTCAGTGGCCAGGGGGGTTAACGACCGGATTAAATTCGATAAGCAGCGGTGGTTCTACCAGGAGGGGATCAGTATCAGCAAGTTTCTTCGCCAACACCGCTTTCCTCTAATCCCCTCAATTACTTTGACAGACTTAATATAGCCTTCGTAGTCAGGTCGCGCTCCATGTGGGGCTCTCACATGCGCCCCCGCTGCGCGGCAAGTAACTAGCATTGAACTCTAAACCCAGTTTTATCACCCCCGCGGAGCAGCGGTTTCTCCCCTGACCATACCAAAGTCTTCATACTTTCTTACGAATGCGGTGCCTTACTGGCACCTGGGATGTCCCCTCCCTCGTTTGAATGAACCCTTGTACGTACCCACGAGCTCACTGGCAACGTTGCCCTTATCCGTCCAGCCTACCTGAACTATTTCCCACTACACCTGGTCCCACGCCCACAGTGTAATCGGGCTGGCACTCCCTTGATTGAACCATACACAGGCGGCCCGCGTGCGACCAGCAGGCCTCGAGTATAAAAAATACATTTGTGTATACTGAAACGCTGGCGGGTGAATCCCTACAAGTGACGAGAAACCTGGTATCGTTTAACCCGTTACCACGACCTTAGAAGGTGTAGGAATAAGTCCCTGTCAGGCGGTAAGCGATATGGGGGTAGGCAAGTCCTAGTCAACCTGGTTGCTTTGCTTCCCGCCGCCGTTAGGTGTATACCCTATGTATTCTGAAACATTGACAATAGTGGATTCAATTTGGTAGTGGTTGATGGCTGTGCTTGCACTGGTCATGGGTGAGCTTTCGAGGAGCGCCCCGTCCGCAGACCCCCCCCCTCTCGTCCATAATAAGGATGGCTCAGAGGTAGATAACAGTGGGTTTAAGATTGTCCTGCTTGTCTCATTCTCTCAACTGCAGTTTACCATCTGTAAGCAGGTTGTAGAATACTATCAGAGTTGGGCAGATGCGTCATGACGAGAGTGAGGGCTCTAGGGACGCCCAGATGCGTTGCCGCTGCGCCGGCTACATTCAATACACCATGACTCGATCGAACCGCGGCAGGGCGCGCAGTGGGGCGAAGGACCCTGGTGACCGGGCATCCAGTGTGTGCCCAGCACAGCCCAGACCCTGGCCGCTGCCCCCGACTAACGCAGCAGTGCTGTTCAAAGAGAAAGAGAGTGAGAGTGAGTGAGGTGAAGGCTGGGGGAGGGGGTGAAGATTCTCGGTAGGGTCGATGCACCATCGGGCCTCACTTCACTAGTGATGTAGAATCTCCTGTTGGCGCGGCTACTGTTTTACACAGTCGGTTCCGACGGCTTGGTGATTTCACAGGGAAAAAAACAACAACCATGCGAGGCAACGCCCTTCAACGCGCGTCGGAAAAACCTTGAGGCCTAGGGGTTAAGAAACGCCATCATGACGGTTGTCAAGCACTCGATTACTTCAGTCTAAAACAGACAAGCAACCGCCCGCATGGTTGACCGGTCGGGAACTTACCCGGTGCGCATTCTACGTCAAGTCCATTCCAATGACTAACGGCATGCTTATGACTTTAAACGTTAAAAATTGGATCGGTCCAAATGGGGAATGGGAAAGGTAGGGGGGTGACCTTGGTAGCGAGTGAAGTTGCTTAATTGTTGACTTTGATCCGCCAAACAACGCACCAAACGATGACACCTTGCATTATTCTATCCGTACCCACCGTGAGTGCTGCACTTGTCCATTCTTCCTAGGGAAGGGGCTAGGATGCGCTGCGTTTCAACCCAGTCAACACCACCAACGTTCGCCACTCGCTCCGGAATCCTTACAGACGCGGTATGTATGGGTGTATTTTAAAGTGCCAGAGATTGCTTCGGTGGGATGTGCAATGTCCCCCTCGGCGACCCGAAACAATCCTGATTTCCAGCCGATGAGGCTTTATTTACATACAAGGCAAGTGCAGGGGGGATGGAAGAGGAGGGCGGAGTCTGATCTTGAAAAAGAAAATGTCGTTATTGTGTCGCTAGATAAGGCTAGGTAAGACAGCAGTCGTACGTGGTTTGAAGCGTATGAGCCAATCACTGCTTTGCACCGTAAGGATGTCAGCAAGAGAAAGGGAGGAAGACAGGGTCGAATACTCACCAGTAGCGAAATGACAGCACCCAAGAGTGGAAACGGAAATGGCGGCGGGCGAGTTTGGAGGAAGGGTGATTGATGCACCGCCAGCTAGCGACATCAAACCGGAGAGTGTAAGTTACTAGGACGAGAACTGTGCATCTCAAACACCGTTACATGGGGTGTTAAATTGGTGAGTACAAGTGCATTAAATGATCACCTCTCCTATATAGGGGCTTTTTATTTTTTTTTGTTTTGTTTTGCCAGTATCCTCTACCCGCCTCCTTCCCTCGCTCGATTGGTAATCCTTAACAAAACTGACCACATACGGACTGCCTGGACAAAACACTACGATCATAACTACCCAGCGAAACAGTCGAGGATGATACCGCTAGTGAAGATTGGCCGCCTTGTCGAGTACCACCAGTACACACGGGCCATACGAAGGGAGGAAAAGATAAAGTGCCCCACAACTAATAGTCAGTCGGGTTTTACTAAAAGGGTCAATCGTAAGCTGACGGTCCTACGGAGAAGACCGACCTTAACGAATAGGCTGATTGCTTAAGCCAGGTTAGGGATGCCTACCGTTCGTGTGTCCGGGCGCAGATGTTTCATCGTCGGCCCTATTGATTCCCCGCTCGGAGTGGGATGGACAAGTGCCAGCCGCTCGAAACTGAAGTGCTGCAGCTTGCGCATGGTCCTTGCCGTGATCATCCCTCCCAGAACATGCAGCATTGCTTGTCCGCGGGTTCCATTTTGGAGGCGGTTGAAAATTTGGGTGGTGGCGACGTAGCCGCCCGATTTTTGCTTCGTGACCGCTAAGTGGAATCGGCAATCTTTGGTGGCTTTTATTCATTTGATTTAGTTTAGTTTAGATAAACTCCTGTACGTTTAGAGGTGTGGCGCTGCCGTTGGTACACCACCATAACCACCTCCCTCCTCCTCCTCCTCTTCCTCCTCCTTCTCTCCGCCTGCCCTAATGACCATTGGCCCATAGCTACGAGGTAAGATGGTAAATAAAAACCATGACTACAGGTAGCATAGCTGCGAGTGAGGCGAAGTGATCAAGAACGACAAAGAAATCTTTGAATATCAACCCAACCTTTCCTATTCAATCTCCGCTGCACCATCCTCTGCCAATCATCCGCTGTACAACCGGTTGGCCCTCGGACGTTACACTTTCAGGGCTGGCCACCAACCAGGCGCCCGTCCAGTTCGCCCGCCAACGCGCCACCATTTCTTTCCCACCACTGGACCTTATCTCCTTCTGGGATCCACGTTTATTGTTTTATATTTTTATAAATAATGAAGCAGGCTTTAAAGCCTCAAGTCATTTTAATAGTTTAGAGACTCCACCGCTCCCCTGTATACGTTTATGGCGAGTATCTGCTATCCAGAGCATCGGTTGTACAAGTTGCGCACGCCGCCATTGTCGGTTACTGGCCAGCGGTCACGTTGGCCTCGCCATACACATACCATTTCTAAATACGAATAGCCCATCTCTACCGCCGGTCATGTAGGAGAAGCTCATGGCATACGAGTGGCCAGCTTGGGTAACTTGTAAGAATAGGTACAGTTGGTGTTAGAAGGCCTCCTCTATCTCTCTCTCTCTCCCTTGTGGATTATCGTCCGCTGACACTCATCGTCGTTCCTCATCATTGGTTCGTGGCGAAATGAGAACCGCCTCGGTGACTCAAGGCCGAGTGTAGGTCGTTTTACGGACCCAATGCGAAGAAAGACCATATCAGTTAAGCTTAGGTTACTATTTTTATCATCAGGCCCCTCAGTGCCAAGGTTCTCCAATGTCGAAACGGGGTTTGATGAACTGGTCGTAGTAAAATCTGAACCACGTAGTTGTTGTACTCCACCCCTCCTGCGATGTCTAGCTACCAACCCCCCTGCTTCCTCCCAGCAAACCCCACAACTGGACTGAGACACACCAGTAGATTAGCCACCTGATAATCGGCCGGTATCGTCCAGGGTCGACAATACGCTACGAGTCGATTGATCATTATGAATATGGATAACCACAAGTTAAAGCAAGATGATAAGGGGGAGGCAAAGGAAGTGGGTAAGGGATAGTGTGGTTAGAGGACTGTCACGAGAACCAGGGGGATGACAAGGAGGCGGAAGATTAATTGAGGCACACTGCGTTTTGGCTACGTGGATCTGTCCCCGGTGGGGAAAATAGGTGGTCATCTGCGGACGGGTTTCAGCTATTGGGCTGAGGAGGGGGAGGAAAGACTTGGCCACCACGTCTGTCTCTGAGAAATCGCGCAACCCACCTCGTCTATCCTAGGAACTCTTGGAATAGTAGGTGTTGATGGCCCTGTGTGCCTAATATCAAATGAAACCCTATCAAAAGGCGCCGCTCGTTGGAAAATAGTGGATCGTGTGTGTGGCTGACAACCCCTGCCCCTCTCCCAACGACTTTGGAGCAACGGTGGGCGAGATGAGGGGAGGAGAGTAATCCACGATACTGACTACACGCGCAATCACCGAGGGTATGGAACTAATTAATCAAGGTGAGCAGATATTGAATGGTGCTTTCCGCCTGTGGGGTAGGCGTACCTAGATCAATTCTTAATCCACCATGTGCGTCGCGTGGGGAGGGCGAGGAAGATGCCACCGTCCTTCATGTCAAGCGCCAAAGTGCCGGTTGTGAAGATGCAGTAATAAGAAAGGTGCTACCTGTGATCGAACGTGAAGCCAGCGGTACCCATAGACTAGTCAAGGTGTTAGGTCACACTTCATAATGGAAACGGGGGGGGTGGGAAGTGGTTAGGAACTGAAGTGCGATACTAGTGACAGCCCTTCCCTACGCCGGAGTATGTGCCAACCTCACCAAGCCTTCCTCCAAATACGGTGGAGTGGCTGCATGAAACACACATGCCCGTTGGTAAACAACACTGCCCGCCGCACCCACACCCTCCACAATCTTCTTTTTCGGCGGGAATAACCATCGCCGAAGATTTGTCGTCGATACCCGCGGACCCCATAATCCACGCAGTTTAAGCTGCATTGTGAGGGGGTGGCCACGTATCGCCACGGGCCACATGGCCGCCATGTCTTGTCCTATTAGCCCAATGGGGTAAAAGGATCCCTGTCAAATTGGAGTGGGTCGGCCGAGTTTAGGGGGATATGATCCGGCCTGAGTTTTAGTATCTGTTAGGATAAGCGTGGGTTGTTGGCCAAAAAAGATAATGGTATCGCTTCTCTCAAACGCACATATCAGTGCCGTTGGACTACCAGGGTCTCCCCTCCTTTTCTTGTTTATTCTTTCTCCCCGCCCTTGCCTTCGCCCCTTAAGCCTGAACCATTCTACATGATCGTCTTCCATCCAACCCTGTATTTTTTTACCTCGTCAGTCCTTAGTTTAAGTTCCTTTGCAGGAGCATCACCAGCGTTTCTTCCGGTTTCTTGCTTTAGCCTACTAACCCCTCGCCCTCTCCTGACGATAGCAACATGTGCCCATTGAACCAGGTAGTGTGCGAAAAAGGGGTTACTTGTACTCGGTAGGTAAAGGGAGGGCTTCACAGTCAGTTAACCGCCTCATGTCACTAGTGGCTGGTAAAGGGGTTCAAGACAGTAGTCTCGTAGGGAAACACCTATCCCCTAAGGCGGAGCCTCACAGGGCAGGGTTTATTTGATTCACTAGGCCCACTGTCCTCTTAGTAACTAAAATAATGGACTAGGCCAGTCGTCACGGCAGCATTTGCTTTTCCTTTGAGTATTGTTGCCGAGTGGGGTGGAAAGGCAGTTATGAGAGTTGGTAGTAGAACGAGGTAAAAAAAAGACATATGCTAAGTAATTAGCAATGTCAGCGGCCGAGGGAGAAGGAATGGACAACAGGTACAATGGACGCGCGTACCCTCGGAGTTTATCAAGGCCTGGACCAATCCGAGGCGACGGCGCCTTTCTGAAAAATCCACTGCGTCTGGACGATTGATCCCGGTCGCGCGAGCCTTGGCCGCTACTTACAACCAATCCAGCCGGTCCAAGGCAAGATATCCGGTGGATGTAAGAGCGTTGATAGGGGACGGAGGATAAGACATGCGCCGGACCGAATCAATGTACAGAGGGTTTCCGAATTACTACCTGCCCCCCCCCCTCCCGTTACAGATTTGGCGTTGCTCTGCTGGTGCTCCGCCCCTTGACTACGCAAACCCCACCTGGTAGTTGACTCTGTAACCACGTCTCGACCCCTCCCTCTCCCTCTCTCTTCCTTCTTAATGAATACTGCCGACCTAGGTTCACTTCGTTAAGGCTGGTGAATCGCTGCGCAGCTCTCAGATTACATTATGTCTATTCTATGGCGATACGAATGACGGTGTTAGAGTGATGAATACAGTAGAGCGGAAAGGTGGCGGTACTTCCACTATAGGGCGGGGCGGCAAAGGAGAGGTGGCTGATCGGTATGGCCTCAAACCTGATTCCCCACAGGTTGTCCCTCCCTCGTCGGACCTGGTATACGCGTCCCAAGGAAATTCGCCGTGTTGGGCCTACAGCAAACCCTCCTCCCTTCCCCCTTCCCTGCGGGAATGCGGGGATCGACCAGAGAGACGCTGTTGCAAGTATGGGTAAAATCTCGACCGACATATATCGTCAAAGCGTTGTGATCATTCTGGCCTACCTTATCCCCTACTGTCCAACATTGGCCAACCCCCCCCCTTCCCCCCTCTCCAACACAGCACACAGCCGTGCTAGCCGGCCGTTTGGGAATATCTGCCTTTTTGGTATATGGATGGCCGGCGCTGGAATTGTTCCTCTAACCCTATCGCTCTACAATGATATTAGTACTTTACCCTCATGGTGACAACAATAGCCCGTTCAAGTAGAACGGCGTTGTAGGATCTACACTCTACTGCTTCGTCCATGATGGTAATGGCCAAAGAAGCCCTTTCCAATCTCTGGTGATTGGGAGACTCTTTAAACTAGGTGTTGCTAACCCATCTTATCCGTCTCGCGCATGCAAGGGGGGAGGGGTACAGTTTGGCCTGTAAATTTGGCGCCACACGCACATCATGTTAAGCAAATCATCCAGTTTTATGTACTATCCACTTTCCAGGTAGAACTAACCATACCTTAAAAGCGCAGTCGCTGCGCGCATAAACACGTGGTCGAGAGAGGGAGGCTGTGTAGTCGAATAGGAAAGTCTGGCCGTGTGCGGAGTACTTTGAGACTTACGGCTTAACTTTCCACCCCCATCCTACTCGCCGCCTCTTCGCATTGAATTATTGGGATGTCCTGTCTTAACCTCCGGTTGAAAAGTCCTTCTTTGTAAAAACCTACCCAGGGTACGGCCACATTACTGGCGGGCTGTAAAGCGAACGAAGGAACTAAAGTACCAAGTGAGGTGGGGAGGCGGCTCGGGGTATAGTCTAACCGCACGAGTGAAGAGTGTGCGAAAAATTATGGGCGGGTGGAGGACGGCGATCTCCGCCCCATTGGCTAAATCGGGGAGTGTTCAGAATATGATCGGCTCACCTTGCGAATCCAATCATGGTTAGAGACCTTACCCATAATCCACCCTCTTCAACTTGTGCATTTCTCTATTTTCTCAGAAGTATACGAGGGGGTTGAAGCGGTGGCCCGCAGGGCCGGGTAAAGCAAACCTTTCACCAAAGCAGCACTGGTCTCGGGGTGCTACTATAGCAGCTTGGTGATATTCTATCAAACCTGCTGAGACGTGTCATTGGGGGGGAGGGAGGCACACTTTCGGCATCAATCCCACCGGCCGCCCTCTGCTCCCCTCCCCGACGCATTCAGAGGATAGGAACGAGGTGGGAGGGGAGAGAGAGTGGGGTGCGGTAAAGGGTAATTGACAAGACGTGTAACCCTAGCGGGGTTACTAACATGTAGGGACACTTTCACCCCAATGGGTACTTGTAAAGCACAGTCTCGTATTTTTATTTTTTATCTTTAATGCTGACAGGGGTGCGGCCGCCAACTTACACCAGCCCTTCGATATTCTACAGGGGGGGGGGTCCAACCATCATCTCATTTTAGCTCCAGCCGCTGACCAACTCCACTCTCGCAATTATCAACTGCCTTGGAAAGGTATTAGGTGTAGCCAGGGCCAACATAGCCGCCCACCACCACCACCCACCCACGGCACGCCCCTTAATCTTTACCCTGCCGTTACTTGCTTGATGATAACCCGTCCCTTCGCTAATGGTCCGTGGGTCTATGGATGGGGGAGTTGAAGAACGGGGGTTGGAATATACCTGCGGCTATCGGCCAATCCGTATGACCGGCTATAGCAAGGTAGATACCCCAAAGCCCAATGATCCATTTCAAATGCATGGTTGTTTTTGGCAAGTGCGTGATGGACTGGTCCATGGACTAGACGGGCGTCTGATTCGCAGCCGGCGATTATCGACCCGGCACCTCCTCCAAAACACCAATCATCAACTACGGTGGAAGTAGGGGGGGAAGGGAGGGGAGGGTAATACTGGCGATACCCATAACTTCTTATTCTATTGGATGGAAGGCGCGGGATTGTGCTCGTGCGGGAGGCAGGGTGAGGGGGGAGGGCTTCCTTGTCCCTCCAGTATCTTTCAGTCTTGACTAGCTAGCTACTAGTGGTTTTGCTAGCTCGCGTATGAAGAGAGATGTATGTATGTGTGTGTTCACACCACTAGTAATATCTCAAAAGTCCGGTTAAGGCCGGGTAAACTAGTATCATAATCAGGGATGATTGGACAGATGGTTTGAGGTGCGTGTGTGTGTGCGTTTGGTGCGAGATGCGTGTCTGATGTTTATTGTCGGTCACCCTGGCAAGCTCCCCGCTTCTCAGCTTACTTTGGAAGCGTGTCACCCTCCCCTTTTCCCTGTGAGCTTACAACCGTAATTAATGGAAGTGAAGAGGAAGAGGTGTAGTGGGGGGGGGTTGGGCTTAGTAGGCCCTCTTTAGCCGAAATGGCTGGGAAGTAACCGAGCCAATTGTACGTCAATGCCGACGCCCACCCTCGTCCCCCTATGTCATGATTACCATGTTAAAACCGATACCCCTCCTATACTTTTCTGAATATATTATCCATCCCTTTGATGAAGGTCCTCCATTAGTGGCATGCAGACGGTCTCAAGGCTAACCGGTACGCACGGCTACATGCCATTCTCTCCCCCTTCCCTCCCTTTCCTCACCGACCCATTCGTTCGCCAATCATAGTGAGACCCCATAAACATACCTTCGGACCACGGCCATTCCACGATGTCAGATACTCGACGGTATTGGACGGCTGTTGGTTACCTGTCAACGAACCAGTCCTACCGCATACGGACATCCATCTGTCCGGAATTACTCTGATCCAATACCCCGCCCCCCTCCCCTATCATTCCGCGTTACACACCACACGCTTTCGGACAGGTAATTATGACCCTAATGTTCACCCGCCATTTCCTAATTAGATACAGGTCGGAAAGTCATCGGGCTCAGACCCGGCCCTAAGTGGCCCTGTTTCGTCCAACATATGATGTAACTATTATTTAATAAATAAATAAATATCTAGACATTATGGTGTGGTCACGCTGCGTGGTTGTAATAGGAGCAGATGAGGAGGGGTGACCATCGATCGAACATTATAAACGAGTGAACGACACAGTCAGACAGGCGGCCGTTGTATATTTTCTTTACAGCGTTCAGGGACTTGCCTCCAATGGCTCACTACACCAGTTCATTGAACTCGGAATAGGGATGGAGGTGCTTCCTTGCGCACCGTGGTTACTGGCATCGCAGGAGGAGAGCGGGGTGGTGGATGACAGCACATGTGTATACGTGTGTGTGTGTGCGTGCGTATGATAAGGTGTGGTGTAGGGTTGGGGCAAGGGTGAGTGTGTAGGAATCATGTCGTGTAGCGGTTGAAAGGGTTGGAAGTCTCTAGGGACACTTGTACAAAGAGTGAGGGAAAGGGAACGGGCACCCTCCCAAGGGGTCATGGAAACGTAAGGAAGCGGGTCAACTCGTTTGCCACTGGACCCGTCAACATTGAGGCACGTACGTCAAAACTAGGTTGCATAGCTGTGTGTGTGTGTGTATATGTGCGTGCGCGTCGAGGAGAAGAGTATTAGGATGCCCTCATCCCCCCCTATAGTTGGGCCACGAAAGAGGTAGTATGAAGAGTAATAATAATAAAGGGGCAGAGTGACAACGGATATCTAAAACCACCGATTCAGTGACCGAGAACAAGTTAGAGATGGAGTGACGGCGGGTGAATTCCTGCCTGTGGCTCTCATCCGTACCCTTCTTCGCCCCTGACCGGCCCGCAATCAGTGGCCACGGGGCGGGTCAGGGGCGACCAGAGAGCGAGAGAGACAATGAGAGACAACGAGCGAGAGCAAGACGCCTCAATGGCGTAAGAGAGGGATTTCGGAGCAACGGGTGACCTCGAAGCCAATTTGGTGGCATGGTGTGAATGGTAAAGCAGGGGTGGGGATGGGGTTCTACTACTTTCCCAGTTGGGCAGATGCAGTGGCCAGTAGGTAGCCCCAGTTCGCGCTTAATCTCACCGACGCTGGCCAGCTGGCGCCCAGGCCCCACATCGTAACCGCCAGGAAGGGATACGGATCGGGAAACCGAGACGCTTGTTGACCGGTGGTGCGCGTGTTTGGCAGGGGTAGGGGGGGAGGGCAGAAGCAGGTAACGTAGGCCACCGGCGGGCAGTGGGAAGGTTCGCCCTCCCTCCCCCCTGACAACCTCGGGCTTGGAAACGTGTAATTAAGTGCGAATCGGCCCGCCCGTGGGAGGTCGCGAATGGCAAGACGGTGGCGCGGCTCCTAGCCTGAAACGAACAGACGGCTGACCGCCATGGGCCGGAAGAGACTGTCTTCGGGAGTTTGCTCGTTGGATCATACTGTAGAGGGCGCCAGTGGCGGTGCGGTGGTGTGAGGCGTGTGGTCGGTCGGTCGGCCGGCCGGCCGCAGGGCCCTCCCAGTGAAGCGCGAGGAGCCGACGTTCACAGTGGGATGTAAGGTCGATAGACAGCTAAGCAGGGTAGTGAGGAAGAGTGCGAGATGTGTTTCATAAAGGAATAGATGGCTGAATATGGCCAATAGGGGAACAGCAATTGTAAACGAAGTTGCGATTATAGGGCGACCCGATGTGGACGAAATATCGCGTAGGGGTATGTGGGTGTGTGTGTGTGTGTGCGTGCGTGGAAGGATGTAGGAGAAAATGCCGTCTCGAAGAAGAAATGGTATAGGAGGGTGGGGACAGGGAGTTAAAAGCCTGGGTCCCTTGGTAAGTGGTCGAGTGGAAAACGAGTGGCCCCAAGGGCCATTTCAAAGACCCTACAGAACGCCCCGGCTTTTGCCAGAGACGGCAACTTAGAAGGGGCTGGTGGCGGTTCGTTATAATTCACGGCTTTATACGGTGTAACCAGGTTAAAAGGTGTGCGATTGGATAGCAGAGGTGCAAGCGGGGGGCTGTTAGCGAGCAAATGTGCATGAAGTAGTTGAACCTAGGCCACCCCCCCCACTTTACCTCTTTCGCACCGCCCTCCTCCACCTGCCCGGTACAAACCACGCTAGTTAGTATACTTAGGACGTCGATTTGCATGTGTATCAGAGCTTGGATTTAATACCATTATCCAATTATAGCGTGCCGAGTGACCAAAGGTCCGGTGACTTAGATTGACATCCTATCTCCCCCTGTCCCTCCTGCCTTCAACCGGGCGGGTTCATCTTTGAGAGAGACCGTGGGCAGTGGATGGTGAGGGGTGTCATGGTACCCTGTGGGTGGTTGGTGCCCAACGATGGACAAGGCAACGATTTCTGTAACCGGTCGACCCTAATGATGTGGTTTGCTAGGTCAAAGACAAGATGTCCTCACCGAAATCGAGCACTAATGAACTCGCGATATTTTTTTGTATACCTCGGGCGATAACTAGAGAGGGAAATGGACTAAGCGTAGTTAACGTAGTCTGGTGGGCGGATATCTGCCGCGAGATTTCAACTGGAGACAGTGGAAAGATCAGCATCCAGTGCTGCCATACAATCCGCCCGCTTGGCCTTTACCAGCGACCGACGATATACCGAGGTTCACGACCAGCTTATAGGTTGCCAACCGGACCAACGTGTCCATCATTTGGGGTCGAAAGAGGGTGGTCACCAGGGGCTAGTGGGGGGGGGAGGTATAAATAAAACAGTATACTGGGGAAATTAGACAAGACCGAGCGTCGTGAAGGGGAAGGCTACTTCCTAGCAACTTATCCCACCCCCAGCAACAAAGCCTCGAGGTTTGATAAGGATACACGGTACCCAAGGCTGCCGAATTTGATCGGCGGCTGGTACTTGGTGCCAACCACACGGCACGGCTCTGTTCTTGTGTCCTCGACGACCCTGAACCTAACGGCCCACCCATTTATCCTGGTGATAACCACCCTGTGCACCCGTACCGTTCGCGTGTGTACCCGAGCGAGCGATGGACGACCATCCTGCATGGGCCAATAGCACACCGTCGTGGAGGACCTTCGCGTACCGTCGCCACAGGGTTTTTCGGTTGTACGAGGGGAAGGGGAGGAGAGAGAGGGGGGGGGAAGGACAGCGCAGAAGGCCTAGGAACGGCAGCTGGCGGCAGAGGTAGGTGCGTCGTAATCATGGTCCAGGATTCAAAAGTGGACGTTTGACGAGATTGTGGAGACAGATGGAAAGGCGGACGTGGAAGGGCAGCATCAAAGGTCCAGTGAACAGCTGGCCGACAACTTCCACACTTCCAACGTACACCTTCCCTTCCCCCCTGCTGCTTCACCTTCCCTCCGCCCCCCTGCATCCCACAACAATAGTGGTGTGGTCGCCGCGGGTTGCTGTTCCTTGTCCGCCTCACCACCACCTTCTTGACCACCCAACAACCCCTCAGGCACTTGTATAGATAGATAGGATGAATATGTGAAAGTGGGAGAGGGCTCGCGCGTACACGCACATGCCTTCCTTCGCTCATGGTTCATCCCCCCAAAAAGCACCATGCGATATTACTGGTCAGCGCAGCATGGCTATCGACCACCGACCTAGACGCCCCGTCCAATCAAGGGTGTGCGGATGGCGCAAAGGCCGGTCGCTGGTTCTCAGAGAAACGATACGCCGGGTTCCATAATTCAGAGGGAGTGAGTGGCGGAGGCGGCCGAGACCCGGACCAACCCATCCAGCCTTTCCTCTCGCCCTCGACCTCACGATTCCGCGAACCGAGAGACTTAATTTCTAGGGTTTGTGTGTGGGATGCCTCCTCTGCTGGCGGTTCGTTAGTGGTCACGGATAAGGTCTCTTCCAAGTACGATGTCGGAGGAGGGCGGCGGACATGCCGGCAGCTGTTTGGAGTAGAGAGAGCGTAGGCCATGTGGAACATACTAATAAACCCTCAACCGGGATGGATGTCCAGCCAAGGTAATGGGCCCAGTGGCGGGGGCCATGTCCATTGTGCGCTTCTTTGTAGAGCAGGCCCGCCACACCCACCCTCCCGGATCCGTTGGCCTCTTTCTTATGTACGCATGCTGTAGGCACGGGGCAGTACGGCGGTCATGGCTGGAACGTCCACGGGCTTCACTTGGGCGCTCCTCGTCCACACCCACTTGCACCACTCCCCCTCCATCTGCCGGACCCTGATCGAATGCGGCACCCACCCAGCGAACCAGCAGGATTACGCCCCGGGGAAACTACTCTAGTGTGGGCGGGGCGCTATTTGTCGTGCGCCCCAAGGTTCTGGTGACAGCCGCAGATGGGTTGCGTATTGTGTGGTGGTGTTTGTGAGCCGCAGTAGGGACCGCGTGCCACAGTTAGGGTTGGTGAGGACAGAGGCAGGCGGCCTATCTGAGGACGCACCCACTTCCCTGCCGACGGGGTCAGGCAGGATCCTTTGAGTGAGGGGGATGGAACCGGCAGGGCTAAGACGCTGCTGTGTCCAACAGTACGCGCTCTCCGTCGGTGGCCCGCTAGCACACAGGCCGGCACAGCCCCACCATAGTCCTCGCGCCAACCCTCACACCTCTGCACACAATGACCGGCGACTATCCGCCACACTCACACACCCTAGTCTCCGGTGCGGTGCCAAGGGAGTGTTGGGCCACACACTCGGCCTCCATCGAGAGGGCTGTACGGGAGGGTCGCGCAGGTGCGGATCGATGTAGGGTCGACCACGGAGCGCTGCCGTTCAAGGCGCTCGACTCCCGCCGTCCCCACAGTTCGCAACTCCCAGCCCAGCCGGCAATAGGGGGCCCTCTCACTACAGCGCAGGTCCTGTGGCGGAAGGGAAAGGCACTCGACTCACTCTAGCCATTAGGCAGTGGTACGGCGGCCGGGGGGCTTTGTTAGTAGGGTCTCTTTGTCGCTTGAACTTGCGACGGATCTCGCCAACGCCGTGGCGGTTGGCCAGAAGGGGGTCACCAGGAATTCGCCTTATCGGGCGGGTACGTCCGTCGTCGTGAGGCCCAACCCCCACCACGAATTCCCGGACTAGCGCCTGCAATGGTTAGGAAGGTGAGGTCCAGACCCCTCGGGCTGGGGGCCATCTCCTTGGCGGCCTTGAAGAGAAGGGCGGCCGCCGGTTGCGGATCCGTCCGCGGGCTAGCGGGCGCTCGCCGGCCCCCCAGCCCCGCGCTATTGGGGGGGTTACCCATGCCCGCTGCCAGTCGGTCGGTTGGTGGGAAGTTTTATGGGGCAGAAAGTACGAAACAGAGCCCGCACGGCCGGCCAATCCGCGGCAGGCCTTTCCCTCCCTATCCCCTTCTCCCTGTCTCTCGCCTTCTTCACACTCAACCTCCCGCTGGCGTGCACGACTGGAATATACGGCGGGACTATTGTTAGCGCGGTGGGCCCGGTAAACCAGTGGACGGCGGCCGCGCCTCGGCCCTCCCTGGCTGTCGCCTGCTGCCAAATGGGGGGGGCCTGTCTGGAGGGGGAGCGGGTGGCCGGTGAGACCCCTCCTCTTCTGTATGGCCCTGGTCTGGAGGGGAGGTGAACCTCGCGCCGCGCGTATTCAGCGGCGGGGAGGGGACACCAGTCCACAGCCAAACACTACCCCGTTCGGTCTCTCTCTCCGTCCACTCTCTCGCTTGGTTTGCCACGAAATCTGAGGCTCTGGGTCCCCCCTCGCCGTGTATGCTGCCAATGTGGTCGCCGCATATAAATACTCCTGGCTTCGCCTCCATCCTCTGGCCCGTCCAGCTAACCGCTTGTGAGTGTTCCCTAGTCGCTTTTGCATCTTTCTCGCTTATATCCCTCCTTTATCTTGTTCCCATTCCCCCTCCCTCCTGCATATTTAAACCCGCGCTTTTCCCTTCCGCTTCTCCTGCCCCCATCCCGTTCTTTATTTCTTCTAACGCCCCCACCTTCCATCACTTCTCCAAAATCACTTCACCTCGTGTGCCTAATCTCCCGCATCCCCCTCGCTTCGCATTTTAAAACCTCACCCACCCTTCCATCATTGCATTCTTGTGCCTACTCCATCATACCACACCACCCTCCCTCCCCATGTCGACTCAGGTTTCCTCGTTATCTGTTGTTCACAAGGACGCCCTGACCGTCCCGCTCGACATGTTTGATCTAGTGACCCCCGCCGCCACGGCTCCCGCCGCCGCCGCCCTGGCCTCTCCTTCAGGCAGCAGCAGCCCGCTCGCCTCCCCAACGGCGGACGCCGACTTCTTCTACCCGCGCGAGCTGGAGACAACCTTCTGCCGTGACTTTTCGTGCTGCGGTCTGGTCCTTGAGGACCTGCACGACCTGCTTCAGCATTACGAGGAGTGTCACGTTCGGCTCGAGTCTGACGTGCGCCTCGAGGGCTCCCTGTTTGACGACGACTGGACCTCCTCCAGCGACTCTGATCCCAGTGCCCACCCTTCTCCCTTCCTAAAAGCGACCCAGGTCTCCACTAAGGCGCCCGCTGCCTCTTCCACCCTCTTCCCGGAGGGCCTGCTCCCCAGCTTCTCGGATGATCTCTCTCTGGCTGCTTTCGATGCCGCCATGCTCAAGGCCGCCACCGCCATGTCCCTGCCAGTCACCGCCGCCCCATCCGCAGCCAATACCGCCCCGGCCTCCCCGTCCAAGCTCGCCCCCGTCGGCCTGTCAGCCACTGCCCCGGTCAGCCCCGTGATCACCCCCAAGTCCAAGTCGCGCAAGCGTGCCGCTCCTGACAGTGCCCGGGGTCCCCGCCCCGCTAAGAAGCTTGCCGGTGCCCGCAGCGGTGCCTCCACCCCGCGTGCCGCCGCCACCGGCTCGGACTCTGAGTCGGGTGCCGAACCTGCCACCCCGCGCGAGAAGCCCTACCGGTGTCCGGTCGAGGGCTGCGGCAAGTCATACAAGAACCCGAATGGCCTGAAGTACCACAACCTCCACGGCCATACCTCGACCGTGGACGGCGAGGCCACTCCTCGGCCGTTCACCTGCAACTTCGACAGCTGCGATAAGGCTTACAAGAACTTAAATGGGCTCAAGTACCACATGCAGCACACCCACAAAGCTGAGGGGTCTGTACCGGCCACCGCCGAGTGCTCCCCCGCCCTGACCCCCGTCGCCCTGCCCTAAGCTGCTGATCATCGTCACGTGTGAACCAATGCCACCCCTCATGCGCTGGAGATATAACCTTTCAGACGCGCGCCTGTGCGCCACTCTGTCCTTGACATGTGGTTGCGTAAACCGCAGCTCCCCCGTTGAGGATCTACTAAGCTCCGCATAGGGGGGCCACCCAGCACACTGTTGATGCTGTGCGTGTACCACTGGTGAGCCAGCCCACACGCAGGCTTGCTAGCCTGCTGCGGATCCGACCACACCACGAACTCTCCCTCTCCCACTGCGCCATGGTCTGTAATCAGCAGCACCACACGACGGGACCGTTAAGGGGGATATCACAGGGGTCACCTGCGCCCCTACGTTTCTCTCGACTGTGCGCCAGGATGGGGGGGAGGACCGTGCGCGCTTTGCCTTGTGTACATACTCGCATGGTAGCTCGTGTGGAAGGTGGCGGCATTGGCCTCTCCCTGCCCATGCGGCTTGTGATTCTACGGACCGTGTACCATATCCTTTCCGCGTCGGGCTGAGGAGATTGATCACCCGATGTCACCTTTACATTGCTATGCTGCTTTTTCTCCCCTTTCACATCGTCCTTCAAGTTTTTGCTCGACTTTTTCTTCGCCATTATTCTAATACCATTCCAACATTTGTACTATCTCCAATATACCCATGTTTTTACCCTTTTGAATTCTTGGTCGTTACTCGCTTTACTGGCGTTTCTCAGATCACTTGCCGCTTTTGCTACTTGATTTTTCACTGCATCGCCTACTCGTTAAATGTCAGCGCCATTAAAAAGGATTATTCCCAAAACCTGCTTTAATCCAAGGAAGTGCTGAGAAGTAAAAGAGGGGAGGGCACCGGTTCTGGTGTTTCCATCATAAGTCTGTACCCCAGAGAAGGCGGTTGACCAATATCCTCAGTTCTTGAGGCTTTAGTGGGCGCTGGCCCTTGACATCAACGATCGAATAATGTGGGATACATCCCTAGGGAGCCAGTGCAATTTAGGAGCTTTTACCAATGGGCCAGCCGCTTGAGATACTGATGAAATTGCGTGTGAGTGGAGGAGGAGCGGAAGGCTCGCTCAGCGGATATCCGACCGGATGATCCTGTCAGAACCCGTGGTATTTTAGATATACCCTAAAAGACGCACTCACCCATATAGTCCGAGCAAAGGTGTTGGTATACTGTACACGGGCTGGCCACGTTAAATTCCCAGACAAAGGGCCGATCCTTTTATAACTTGCTGGCCTCAGGAATAGTGTGGGCGTGGGTAGATGCGGTTATATGGGCTGTGGGGGCGGGGGTTGATCGGTTCTGTTGAAGCAGAGGCGCCTACCGTGTTGTAGAGGACATCAGTAGGGAGGAGGAGGAGGGAAAGTCGAGGGCAGGCGGGCGAGCGAGCGAGCGACGCATCAACCATGACAAGCCTCACAACTGTTAAGAGGCGGGCAGGAGGAGGAACGACATGGTAGGGGAGGAGGGGGTGGGGGAAGGATTTGGATAGTATCAATGCCTGCGCTCGTACGACGGATCCGTGGGATGTTGACATCTATTACTCTGCATGGAAGCTTGATATCGCAGCATAAACTAGCAAGGGTGATGAGGAGAGAGAGAGAGATAAGTATATCAGAGTTTGCGGTGGTTAGCGTAAGGCGGCGAAAGCCGTGGTAACCTGAGAGGGTATACAGGTGTTACCTCGGCTACCGAATCATGGTAGTTTAGCGATTTTCTTTTCGGGTTGATGCCGCTACACCAACCGATGCAAGCGTGGACAATAGGAGGAAGTATACCTAGGAGATGGTGGTTATATTGGGGCGGGGAGAAGGGAGTCCTGTTGTGGCCGGTAGATGTCATGGCTACTGCCGCTATGCTCCTTAACCTGCAGACACACCGGATCTGGGCGGTGTACTACAACGCTAGGCGCAACGTCGGTTGGGGCATACGCGGAAAAGTATAGCTACGTGTGAGTCCAGACGCGTTTATTCCGTTTACACTATTAAGACGAACACGCTGGTCTCCAACTGGGTCAAAAGTCTGCCAAGCCCCCTCCCCCCCCCGCTTTACCTCAAGCCCGCCGGAACAGGGCGGAGGAGGGCAGGTGGTTAGTGGCACTTGCCAGCCACGAGGATTATAACCCCACCCGGATGTCGGCTTTATCATCACGCCCGAGCTTACTCTTGGCCCTGAGAACTTACTCTAGCTACACCAGCGGTCTTGATGCTTTTGTTGCTTGTTTTTTTTTCTAAGGGAAGGAAAGGATAGGGCCTCTCTACCATAAAACCCACAGCTGGGGCAACGGACACGTTATAATCTATACCATTTTGAGACACGAATTTGTGTGCACATACTTCTTCATACGGAGAGACCCAAGGTCTCAGAAAGGGACGAGGTAATTGCCAGCGAGAACGATATACAGACTTCCACCTCCTCCTTCTCTCTCGGATGTGCCTATCCTCTCGCCTATATACGCGGGGCCGTCGGACAGTGGGTTCGTTGTATCAATAGCTTCCGTTCACCCGAGTTCGCCCGGCCGTACACCGCTTCGCAGATTGAATTCAGCCTGTCACAGTAGGCGTGACCAACTCATTATATATAGAGATATAATGAGTATATAGGTTTAAAAGGAAACCGTGGGACGGCAATGTATCAGGTCGCAACGTGCGCGCATTGATAAAACGACGAAAAGCAAGTTGCGGCCCGATACCTTTCCCTTTCCTAAAGTAATACCATTTGCCTCTGGACTGCCGCGTGCGCCTCAATACCATTCGGTGATAAAATACAACCACAATGATTCAGAATGGGCGGAAGCAAGGGGCGAGTCTTGCGAGGGGTGGAAGGGGCGGGTGGTAATTCAGAAAAACCTATGTCCGGTGCCGAAATTGGTCACTATAATAGGTCAACCATTATCAACTAGATATCTCAATGTCGTCCTGACCCCTTACACATAATGGATTGAGTGTCCGATTTAATTGAACCAACAGTACCACCAGTGTCGACCCAAGATGCTGGGACCGGGGGGGGGAGTCGGCATCAATGACAATGGGAGGTGGTGTATGGCTGGTAAGGTTAGAGCCTTAGATCAAAGGATAAGGTATATCCAGTTTCAGGAGGGTGTAGAGGTTGGGTATGTCTAGCAGCGGTACTCGAAGTAAACGTGAAAATATAAATCTATACATGAATAGTGAGGAGAGCGTGTGGGTTAAGGGCGCGGTCACGGTTCAAGCCGAGAGGGGTCGGAATGGAAACGTGCGACCCCATTGGATATTTAATCTAAGGACACCCGCACCCCCCTTCTTCCCCTCGTCCTCCACCTCTTCCCCTTCGGCTCTTTCGGATGCTCCTTACCTCACCGCCCACATATGGTGTCCTGTCATGACCCGCCTTTTCTGATTCCCCCTTTCGGACCGGTTAGGAAAACTTCATCTTCCCACCACGGTGACCGCTGTACGGTCAGTCGGCCACGTTGATCCCTTTTTCTCTACCCCTCGCTTGCGCTCTCTCTCTCTCTCTCTCTCTCTCTTTCTTTCTGACAGTTTAAGGCTACCATGCAAAGTCATAATTTAACTGGCCTACTTACTCGATTACTCGGTCCTTACTTCTTCCTGCCATTCCACTGAATAAAATTGCCAAATTCCTCGTCAGGAGCAGACTCGGAGGTGAGAGGAAAGCGGGCTCTAGAGATCCAGAGTGTCAGGGACAGGAAACTCCTTTAAACCTAATCCAGCTCAACACGGAGCCATTATGAGCCGATAAGATATACTTCGGTATAGACGCGGTCATAAACCTCGGCACTGTCCTTTGCTGTATAGTTGGGATTTCGCTCATCGCAGGGTAGTGGTATAGACTGGTCGCCATTCCATCTGGCTACCTGTGTTTGGCCCGTTTGCTATGCATGTTGCCGTGTACTATTCAGGAGGAGCATGTTATGGCGGCGGAAGACGACAAGGGGTAACGCAGCGGCCTGTCCCACGATGTACCTGGGTTTATTCCCGCCCACTTAATCGGTACTGCAATATATGTATACTCTCGTATGTGGATTACATGATCATGGACTTGGCGTGATGTCCAAAAGACACCTCGAAAAGCCGACTCCAAGGATCCCACCGTCCTCACCTTACATCCAATTGCCTTCGCCGCTACCTATCATCCTTTGTGCCTGATTCGCCCGTATCCACCACTTTCTCCCCCCTACCCTTGTAAGAGACTGATGAAGGGGTTACATAGCTGATGCCTATCATATCCATTCTTCTCAAGTCTGCGCGCGTGCCTCCCAGTTATCGCGGAAGAGCCCTAGAAAATCTCTACGTCAAAACCGAAACCTCATACCGCGGAGCGAATCACGAAGTGTCTCTTTCCGGGTCACCACTTGGGAGAATGGTGATGTTAGATAGCTCAGCCACGGTCGAATCAAACACATTGCGGTGTCAAGCGATGAAGGGTAAAAAGAGGGATGGAAGGGAATAGCCGAGCATGTGAGCAGTAGACGGTGGTAATCTGAGACCGCTAGGAAACATCTCTGAAAGGGACCACAAGGTCGAATCGGAAAGCCCCGAAACAGAACCGTTGTAAGTTGGTTTGTCATGTCTATTGAAGACCAGGGGGGGATGCCTATAGGGATTGATGTATCGGAGGATCCGCAGTAATTCCACGCGTAGGGAAATAAACGGAGGTCAATCGGCTGGGTGAATCCGCACCCTTCCCTAACTGACTTTATCACCGAGCTCGACGAGAATACTCCTGAAGTGCTGAAGTTTCGGACTGTCTCCCTGCTTAATAGGCCTATCGAATCCAGAGAGACAGAGAGAGAGAGGGGGAGAGAAAGAGGGGAAAAGTGTCAAAAAAATAAAATAAAATGCTTTCCCTGATTTGCCACGATGAGCAACCTTGAGCCGGAAAGTCCGGGCCTGGCAAGCAGGCTGCAGGGCGACCATAGACTTGCAACCTTACATGTTCATCAACGTAAGCAATTGGGCTGCGGTAGAAAATATAAAACATATTGCGAGAGGCATACCTGTTTCTCCGCCCATTCACGTATTCACATTAGCCCCCTTCAGCAACAGTTACCAGTATTTCATCTGGTCGCTATGCTCAGCGACTGCCGCAGCACCCCTCTGCCTCCACTAGTATTGTATCACAATATACCCCACCCGACAAAAATAGGCTCAAACAGGTGTGAAAGAAATTTTGACTGCGATGCTCACCATGCCCCTAGTGGAAATTAACGGGCGGATACAGTGAGTGTATAAACGTGATGACACAGGTCGGCCAGTTGGTCAAGTAACTATATTTGGCGAGGTATGGCTGAGCGATTCCAATATAGGTGGGTAGAAAGTACAGTAACAACCAATTAAGAATAGGAGGTAGGGATGAGGATTATCAGCCGGATAAATTTATATACACTTATATACGACTGAAAATACTAAATGAACTACCAGGTCGCTAACATGATGGAAACGTAGCTTGGAACGATGGCCAGGCTTGATAGGGGGAAGAGGGCCATGGTCAAGCCCCCCCCCATAAAAAGTGTACGGGTGGGTAAGATCAAGGTGGGTTCTCACCGTTGCTGTATTATTGTGGACAATCCTTGCGCCGATATTAATCAACCTTAACTATTTCTCTTCGGATGCGACCGGTTATGTCTAGGGCCGCTCCAAAATGCCGTAGGCTTTGAAGGAGAGGAAGAGGGCATCCGCCTGGAATTACATGTCAACCTAATGCGGAGCCCCCCCCCTTCGCCCCAGGGGAGGGGGACGACGGGAAGTAGATGTTCAGGCCTACTGATATGGGTTTCCCCTATCTTGCTTTCACTCCCAACTTCCCCAACAAGCCATACCTCAGCCGAAAAGTATGTTGTACATCCCCCCTCTTTCCATCGTCCCGTTTCCATCATGAAAATGTCATTTAGATCGCCTCCAGTTTCCTTTTCTAGCTTTTTTGTGTTGCACCTGGAGGCCGCTTGATCGCCGCGAGTATGCAGTACTAGGTATGAGCGCAGAAACGTCAATATGACATGTTACTCTGGGACGATAGAAAGGTGATGAGGGTGGGTAATGCCACAAGATTGATCATGCGCTGTTCTTCCGAGCGTGCGTCTTAATTCGAAAGGTGTGTAGTACCGCCTTACAAGTCGTCTTGAGCGTACATGGTTTACAGTGACTTCGCTTGCCCAAGCACCCGTTCGCTACCCTAAACCGGCCCCTGACTAAAAGCAATATGGTCATCATGCCCAAGCGCAACTTTTTTTGCGAGGTTTCTATATTAAGAAAGTAATTATTATCGTGCCCTTGTTCACAGTGCGGCGGTGGTCTGCTTGCTTCCCACCTTACTACCATCGAGTGATTGTCGCATTGTCTCCTTCTACCTTATTCCTGACCTGTGTTCTAACCACGTCGTACCGGTTGGGGGGGAGAGGTTATACCTGCGTCATACCTGAAGCGTCGGCCAGTCATCATATAACCACCTTGTCAGTACCAGCTCTGTGTGCCACGGAGAGCAACGAGAGAGAGAGAGAGAGAGAGGTAGCAAAAAGAGGTGAGGAGAACGTGACAAAAATTAAGTAACCGGATAGATTGGTACCAACCATTTTACCAAGAGGACTAACCTTGTGGCGCTTCCATACTATCTCGCCCCTCTCTCCATGTACAATCTCCATTCCGCTGATCAGGGTTGTACAGGTCGACCGGGCCGAGTGTGGGCTGGACACACAAGACTTCGAGCCCACCAGGTCCTGCTGCCGCCGTAAAGTTATTAATGAACATGATCTAGTGACCTCCCTGTTGGTACACAGTGGGCCTAAAATACACACACACGGTTGGGGGGGAGGAGTAAAGGGGAAGTGACTGCCGTCGTACATGGTCACGTTTATCAACTAATAGAAGCGCGTTCTAGCTAAACATGGTTACACGCCTGGTAGGGCTTATCAGTGGCTGGATTTCCTCTTTTTATTCAAAAAATTGACATTGATAGTTTTTTGATTGGGGCTATCGCACCATACGTAAGTGGTTGAACTAAGCCATCAGCCTTGGGCGTCAGGAGGGGTGACCAGAGTGAACCAGGCTAGGCGGCACTCTGTAAATTACATACGTCTTTTATTTTCTGGCTGCAACACTGAAGCTAAGACCAGTTAAACTGGTACAATTAACATAGCATGAGTTGGCTGTAGGCACTATTTATTACGGCCATAGTTACCCCAACCAGACGTGCGGAATCAGCCGAACTTGAGAAAATCAGACGCAGTTTAAAGAACCCTGATTGCCGGGATGTATCACTTAAATGCCGCCTTCCTTTCTAGAGAGATATGGTTCCTACAGTCACAATAGGTCCCAGCTGGCGGACAACCAATGGTTATGCACAACTGTCCATGGGCGTGGGTCAGCTAATACGCTAATGATTTATCTAGATTAAGCGTCCTTGCCTATATATCATGCTGGGGATCTATGATTGTTGTCATCCTATCACCAAAACCCGACTGCAAACAAGCATTGGAGGCAGAAAACAGGGTATCAGATTTCAATGTAATAAATTAGTTTATAGCTGAATGATGAAGCCCACTATCTGGGAAGAATGCCATTGACAAAGCCCGGTACAACTTCAAAACGAGTCCCATACAAACATTTGAGTACCTAAAGATATGCAGTCAGAGGCAACGATTCTATATCTGCAATATAAAGTGAAAAAGTACAACTATACACGGAGGAAAGTTCATAAACAAGTGAAATCCTGGCAAAGGCAGATACTAATAAACATGCATAGGTGATTATTACTGATATAAGTTTTCTATGAAAAAGTGGCCGCGGTATCTGTAAAAGGGATACGGGGGTCACTGGTGAGAAGGAATAGCAGAGGGTTTATAGAGGTAAAGAAGAAAGGGCCACCCAGAAGTGGTGAGTGCTACGCACTGTCGAGCAATACAAGAAAGTACATAACAAAAACGGAGACTGAGTCCATCAAGGCGGACTCAGTGATTCATATAGTAAAGTTGAGCCGCAAGGGTTCAGAGTTTTGGAAGTGATTCCGGGTGGCTAAAAGTTACATGAGTACGTGGATTAAAAGTGTGAGTTCGAAGAGCGATTCCAGGAAGGATCCTGCAAGTCGGGCAGCCAGATACAGGGCGGAATGCTGGTGGTGGAGCTTCAGAGTGGTGCCCACTTGCACTATCCTAGTTTGATTTTTGGACACGACATCTATTATCAACTTGTTCCTGTGTCAGCATCCTAATAAATAGGCCGCCCATTAGTAGTAATAAAGACCAACTTTAATCCTCAATATATCTTATATATCAGAAACCCCCACATAGCCATTTATCTAGTATAAAAATAGTATGTTTAAAGAGTGAAGTTGTGTTAAAAGTAATACTCTTAGTGTGGTAGGCTAAAAGCTAGTGATAAGGATAAGGGTTTATTTGAGGGTTGCAAGTGTAGAAATATGATGATCTTAGTCTGCGACTGGCGGTGTTCGCCTTATAAGTCGGTTCGTTGATAGATGCAAGGTTGGTACTTTGGCTGGGAGTCAAAGTTGGTGAGTTGTTGGCGAGTCGCCGTATGGGCTGATTCTTGCCTGCAGGGGGTACTTGGAGGCTTAACGCCGTATTTCAGGTACCACACTTAGGAAAAGAGCATAGTTCAAAAACATGGTGAATTCAAACTATGTACAAAGAAAATGAATAGCTAATAGAGGGTTATTAATAGTGATACTTGTGGTCCCTTTTATAGTTGGATGGTGAGGCAAAATATTACTATATAGATATACTATTTGGGACCGGCGTGATAATAACCGGTTAAGGCGTTAGATTGGGGATAAAGGTAAAATGTTACGTAGGTCGGGATCAGAGTCGACCCGATAATTTAGAAATGTATCAATGATGTCAGAAAGAAAAATATAAAGTGGTAACCCATGAATATAAGGGCTTTCGTAGCCTGGCAATCTATGGCTATGCCTCAAGAATCATGGAGTCAGAGGAGGGGATTTAGGATCAAGCACCCGTGAAGGCTCTCTCATCAAAAAAATATGACGAGGGCGCCGCTGCCGGCGCCTGCCAACCCCCCTGATACCCCGACTCATGATCATTACAGGATAACTATAGTCCGCCGGTCTATCAAGGACTAACCCAATTTCTTATTTTCTATCACATTTTTATACCATCAATATTGACGCAACACTGCCTTATCATTCCATGAGTAACCTCGCCTTTCTATAACTTTGATAACCACCTCATTATCTTTGCGCTGGTGATCAGGAAAAAATATAGTGGGTGTAATCATACCTATAAAAGTACACCGGGTTTGCACGTCACAATAAAACAACAGGTATTCACCGTTGTAGTCCTCATATTCTCCTTTACACCCGTTGAAATGACTTACGCCCTATCAAAAAATCTTTGATGCTAGGCCCTGGCGGCGGGGATTCGGTTGGACCGAACGCGATAACGGTCGAGGTCCAACAGCAAACAGGGTTAATTTCGGGTTGTTTACTTTCGTGATAACGTAAATAGTGTGGGAGCGCGACGTCATCCCAACTAACTAAAATAAATAAAGAGAATAAAATAAAGGCGGAATCAAAAATACTATTCAAAAATTAACTGGCGAGCCCTTGCTTTCCCGCGCGGGCTCGCTTCTAATACTCGGGTGCGGGAGAAAGATCTACATCCCCCTGCACACCACATGTAACCTTAAACCTCGAGCGGCTTTTCCCAAAAAAGTGAATTGGCGGCTGTCTACCTTATTGGGGTATCGACGTTCCTGCTAGATCCCTTCAAGACAAAATATTACTGTCGGTACCAAAATTTGTGAAGAAGAGATAAATAAACCGAATTTTAATAGGAATTAGGTACCCCAAGGCAGGGTAGGGAAAACACTCCCCGAACCATTAGGTGCAGTTGGTTCGGCCTTAAATACAATAGAAGAATTTGAAA
>JANBPT010000257.1:0-50034 GCA_027575765.1 Tieghemiomyces parasiticus
AATAGGGGGATGGTGCGAAAAAGGGAAAAGAAAACACAAGCAGCGGAGATGTGCGTGTGTTTGGAGGAACAAGGCGGACACGATTGGGTGAGTCGACCCTGGATCCCACTTTTTTTTTTATGAACGACAGACGGGCGCGGTCGTCAAGTCGGCGCAGGCTAATCAGTGTCGAGCGGGGGTGGCTCTGGCAGCTGCGGCGGAGGTGTCGCCGTTCTGGATTGTTTGTCGAAGGGCGACTGGTTGGAGCACGAAGCGCGTGTGTTTGCTAATGGGGCCGGTGTTGTTAAAAGCTCATCGAAGGATTATGCGTGTCATGAAGGTCTGGCGAAGTAGAAGCGGTCGGTTATGGCGCACAACAGCAGCTGGCCAGAAAGCCACGCGACCTCGGGGCCTATTTATGTGATTGGGAGGGGGTGCATAGATCGTCGGTGCTCACCCCTTGTCTTCCGCCCACTCCTCATGCGATCAGGGAACACTCGTAACTTTGGGGAGGTGCGGAGCGGGGCCAAGGGTGGCGCTGAATGTGAGTAGAGAGGCCCGCTGGCCATATCACCCGTAGGAGGGGGGGAGCATACAGCGAGTTCTGTAGGAGCCCACTGACAGATGACTGGGGATGGGAGGTGGAGGAGGAGTGGGGTGGGGGTTGATAAGGGTGGGAACTTGATTGGCCGCGTGGCAGCGCCGCCTGGATAAAGGACTACTTTGATTCCGTGAGCATGCACGCAAAGGCCAGCAGGGTTGTCTCTCTGATCCGGGCGTGTTCCAGTTTAAGCCATCAGGAGATGGCCGGCCTGCCTGGCCTTGCCCAGGCCGGCGTCCCGCCCCTCGGCCCCCTCCACCGAACAATGTCCTCCACCCCGCAGGCCACAACTAGGTGAGACGGACCCTGCCCAGGGGCTCTGGTGCGATGCCTACAATGGGGGTCTCCCGCAATCTGTGTTGCAGTCGCCGAGGCGGATAAGGGGCGCGTGGCTTCGCCCAGTGAGGGCTTTGTACCATAAGGAGCCCTAAAACAATGTGCTTAAATGGGGTCCGCCTTTGACCCAACCCCTTCCTATAGCCTTTGGCGTGGAGTGGGACGGCCATCACGCCTTACCATATGGCCGATCTGCCACGTCTTGCCGTGTGGACATTGATAATGGAAGGCTGGGTGCTGGGCAGCCATTAGAAGGCGGAGAAAGGCCGGCGGCTAGGGCCGGGGCAATATACCGACAAGGTCTACTGCATGGTAGGCCAGCTTGGAAGATCGGAGCCTGGTCCAGTCCCGACACAGGTAAACAACTCCGCGCGTGGTCTCCTGCGTTAGGCCCAGCACAGGTGGTGAGACCAAGGGCCAACTCGTCAGCCTCTGTTGAGTCGTTGACCCAACAAAGGAACCCCCCCCCCGCATGCAATCTAGGTGTCTAAATGCGGAAGGAGGGTCCCACAATGAGGCCAAGCCATCCGGTCAAACAGTCTCCATGCTGCTGTATTCCGACCTAGGGGCGCGTGAGCTGCAAGGTTGGAAGTCACTGGCAGGCCACGCACCAAAGCAAGGCTTAGGGACTGCCCGGTCCCGCGGCCTAATGCAGGTGTCCCAATGTAGCGCTATCGACCGTAATCGGCAGCTCCGTCTATCTATGCGCAGACGGCTTATCAGCACACCCATCATCCGCTTTTCTCCCCGGCCCATCGGCCTTATCAGCGCTACATTCTCGCGCTGTCCGACCAAAGCGAAATATCAGGAGTGTGCGGTCTCATCCCCTCTTCCCTCCCTGGCCTGTATCCAGCCGTTGAAGCTCCCACCACCCAAGAGACCTGAAGTAGTCAGAACCAGGTAACGTTGCTGGTATACACTATCTCTGACCCGTCACCTGTGCATGCAGCCGCAGACCCCAAACGGGGATCTGCGGTCACCTCATGACGCCGACAGGGGGGCACTGTGGTTCGTCCGGTCAGGGTCACCTGTCCGCCCGTAATTCCTACATGACGCTTTTCTTTCGCATGTCTCCGTGCATTGGAGGGGCTGGAGGCGTGTGTCACTCCGTCCTGTGAGGCCAGGCAGCTGGCCCGGACCTGGCCTGCTGTTAATGAGTGCTCCGTTTTAGACACTGGGCCAGTTCTGACGCCGCAGCCGTGTATTGTTCAGCCAGGTATTGGCGGAGGGAGGTCGCTGTTTGGCTGGGCGTTTTCAACGCACTCTATCCCTATAGCCAAGCCAAAACCAACCCCCAGGCGAAAGATGTCCCTTATGTAGTTTTTTCGGGGGTAGACTGGGCCCTTTTTGATGCTGTTGCCCAGAGCCGACATCCACCGCGGTGGTATCGCATCAAAAATCCCCGCAACCGCATTTAGTCCAGCATGCCGTGGGGAAACACGATCCATTCAACTTCCTCACCTCCTTCCACAGTCTTGCTCCACACTTGTATCACTTCTAGAATGTTCACCCCCCTCTGGAACATACGGGATAGGGTAGCAACCGACTGGGGTTGCAATGCCTTCCTGGCCTACCTCCTGACTCGCAGCCGGCTAGTGTAGCCAGGTGACCTCCAACATCGGATCGATACACTTCGTGGCCTACATCCTTCCCTCCCAAGGAGCATCCGCCCGCAATTGAGGTATCATCCTCGCCTTCCCCACACGTTGAGAGGGAGTGACGAAGTTGGCCGTAACAGCCCCCCCCCCCCGAAGCACTGGCCCTGTCAGATTTGCCAGCTTTGATTTATCGCTAGCAGTAGGATAATTGGTACAAGGGGCCGAGCGAGCACCTGTCATTGAGGTCAGGGGGGCGGTATGTCATTCGCGACTTCTTGCAGCCTAAGCGCTCATCGTTATGCCTTTGAAAGAGGCTGATCGCCCAGGACCAGTTAACGCCTCCGTACTCGGTCTGTACTATGCATCATTTCCCTCCACCCTGACCCCCTCCCCACCACCACTAACTCGACCCCACACCATAGTTGGATATAAATAGTGTTTAGTCCTTGCTTAACTAAACGTCATGAGATCAAAAATCCCCTCCAGGGCCTATTTGTATATATATGTCCAAAGTAGAAACTACACAGCGATCGGAAATTCTACTTGCGCGACCGACCAAATGCTGCCAAATCACCCAGGGTACGAGTCAGGCGCCCATCAGCATCAATCGCGTCAATAGCCGTTTCAAGGGCATTCTGGATACTGTCCACGTCGATTTCAGTCGCTTCCGCATTGCCTCGCAGAGTATGCATTGCGGCCTCCCTATGTAGTTACAAAGGGAAGTACCAGTGGTTGAGGGAGCGGGTGGAATTGAAGAGTGCGAAAGGGAGTAAGGGGTGCAGAAAGGGATGTGGTCAATTTCATGCCACCGGGTTTTTGGAGAGGTCGCTAGATTACGGTCCCTCGTTGGTTGATTCGTCCCGCCAGACCACCCAGCGACATTGACCAATGTCAAGCCCCATCCATCAACGAAAGCACCTAGATAAACGACCTCAACTTACCGGAATAGGTTCTCGAGGTGGGCGGGAGTGAAGTCCTTCGTGTCGAGAGCCAGGGCATTAAGGTCCACCTCCGAAGCCAAGGGGTGGCGCTGGCCAAGGACGTCCAGGATGGCTCGTCGGTCCTCGATGTCCGGCAGAGGCAGGTGAACCAGCTGGTCGAAGCGACCTATTTGGTATAGCAAAGCAGAGTAAACAGAGTGGGGATTGGGTAATAGAAAGAGGGGAGGGGGGTGTCAAGCCGTTAACGTCAGCCAGCTTTCAATGATGAGGAGTATAGCCCTTCAAACGGTCGAGTTCTGATGGGCGTAGACTTACCTGGTCGGATAATTGCGTCGTCCATCTGGTCTGGGTAGGTCGTGCATCCCAGTACCAGGACGCCCGGCCGGTCCTGTACACCATCCATCTCGTTCAGCAAGGTACTGAGTACGCGCTCGTCAACGCCGTTGGTGCCGTCCGAGTCGCTCCAGCCTGAAGGAAGTGGAGTGGGAAAATAAACCAGTCACGTGGACAGAAAAAGGAGCCAATAGAGTAAATAATTGAAGTCGGGTTGGTTAGGATCAGGTGGGTTGTGTTAAAGGATAGGACAACGCTAATGAACCCCTTCCCCTAAGGAATAGGCGGACTGCCCAACTTACCGCGCTTGCGGGTGATCGTATCGATTTCATCGACCCAGATAATGCACGGGGCCAATTTACGTGCCACGGCAAAGATGCGGCGCAGGATGGCCTCGGTATCGCCCATATACTTGGAGAACACCTCGGGCCTGGTAGTGAAATGAGTGGTAAGGAAAAATGATGTGAAGTGTGAGGGAAGAAGGATCGGTAACAACTGAGAGTGCTGCACAAGATTGGCCGGCAGCGGAGACAGGGCATGTCCAGAATAATAATAATCAACGGTACGATCTATCTCTTTTACACCGGCATATCAGACTTACCCTCGGATCACCAGGGTGTTCATGCCCGATTCAGTAGCTAGAGCCTGGGCGAATGTGGTTTTTCCGGATCCTGGAAAAATGATAAGCCATCGTTCACAATTAAACACCTGTTAGCCAAACTAAGCTACAACGTATCGGTGACCTCTCCTCTTCCCCTTGCCAAACCACTTACCTGGTGCGCCATAGAGCAGAATACCGGCCGGTGGTTTTAACCCCAACCGCGACCGAGGTAGCGTTTCCCTGCCTTCTTCTCCCCCACCACTACCGCATCTACGATGATCCTCATCAGACGACGATGACGCTGCGGTAGCCGCCTCGCTGACCAGCCGTAGCAAAAGCTGCAATCGGGTCTTGGTCTCGCCGTATCCGCCGATATCCGCCCAGGCCTTGAATGGCACCTTAGTATCGAATTCGAGGTTCTGACTGGGCCGGACGCGATCGAGCGCCCTTTTCCAGTCGCACCACTGCGGGGGGTCATCGGACGAGTCGTGGCAGAGGCGGGTCAACGAGCCGATCGTAAGGTCAGCTAGGTCGGCCGTGACGGAATCGATATGGGAGGTAGGGCGGGATTGGTGGCGAATGGCGCTGGCGGTGAAGGCCTGGCGGACAAGGGCCGCCAGATCGCGGGCGGTGTAACCGATGGTCGACCGGCTCACTTGGGTTAGCCATTCGGACCGCTCATCGTCGAGGTTTGTGGTACCTGGGCTATGGCCGTCATGGTGGGTAGTCGGAAAGCTCCGATACTGAGCCTGAAGGATACCGTACCGATCCGCTCTGCGTGGTTTCCGTGCAAGTGCAAAGTACAGGAGACAAGGCGGAAGAGGGAACAGCGATGATCAACACCAAGCAGGCAAGCAGTTGGGCCATACTAGCGAGGCCCACTTATCTACTGACCCACATGGAATCGAGAGGAAGATAGAAAGGATGTCGGTATCATATGATCCATACAGCGTCGCGCACCCAGCCGTCACTTACCGATCGGGTATACCCATTTCAAACTGCGTCCGGAAAAGTCCCAGATGCCGTAGACTGTCAGGTAAATCGCCGGGCGTACGGCCCTCTCCCAGCAACATAACGCCGGCGGGTGGCATTCTACCCAATTCCCCCGTCAGGGCGGCCACTATCCGGCGCTGGTGGTCTGGGTTGACCGTACTTGCCACCGAAATCAGGTGCAGGTCCTGAATCAGCACCAGGGCTGGCCGGGAGAGGGCTGCAGCAGTGAGGGCAGTTCGAATATGTTGGTCGATGATACCCGGGGCGAGTGTGGTGGTGGCGGCGGTGGAACCAGGGCTGACGGCTTCAGAGTTGGTGGTAGTGCCGGCGGAAAGCGTCACGTCTGAACGGAGGAGTTCAAAGAGGTCGCGAAGGGAGAGGCGAAAACTGGCGAGGCCGCTACGCTGGGCCACATGCCTAATCGGGTGAAAGGGTAGGTCAGTTCAATAGCAATCAAGGTAAGGTCAAGGTAAATAGGGCGTTGTAAATGAGACGGAAGAAGGGGGCAAAGGTGTTGGGTTTTGGCTTTCTAGTTCGACCACGTTGTGATTATGAATTGCTATATACATATATATATATATATATATTTCCTGCAACCTTACCTCAACAGGGCGGATTTACCAATGCCTTCGACGCCCCATACCAGGCAACCGCGCACACCAAACGGGGACGACGTGGTCTGGTGGTCTGGCTGCGACAGAAATATGTCTATAATCGCATGTATTTGGGGCAGTGCAAGTATGCTCCATTAGGCGCATGGGTTTAGTGAGTTGCTTAGCCCCCGGAACCTCTTTCGTATGTAAGCGCCGCTTAGCCATCGTCGCTTAATTCCTCCACAAAGGCCCCAGAGATCACCTATATATATATATATACATATACAGATATATCCGCTAAAAAGGCAACAGCAAAAACCTACCGATTAATTTGAGTACCTGGCCGACCAGCTTACGGTACCCACCAAACTCCGCCAACTGCTCAGCACTCGGTCTGATCCGAGGCCTGGCCACATGAACCACCGTCTGCGTGTCGACCTGAACAGCCTCGTCATCAGCTTCTACGCCATCCTCCGCCCGTCTCGTCACTTCGCATCCGGCAGGGTCCCGGTACCGGTACTCAACGACCTCAAACTCCACCAGCCGGCCGGTAAGACGGGCGCTTAGTCGGTGGGACGGCGAGACCAGTGACCGTGGCATACGACGGTGCAACCATTGACGACGGAGCACGCGGCTCCAGCTCACATGGGCGAGGGGCACCGTCGCGGCGATCCCCCGCGGGGTTGTCGCATGCGGAAGACCGGTCGGCATGAACCCCCAGTCGGAGGGGTTGGTGCTGACCGGTACCACCGTGATCTGCAGCGCAGGAACGGGCGGCATGGTGAACGTGGAGGGGGTAGGAAATTGGGAAACTGTAAGGTCGTGGAATTCAAGTTTACGGAGTAAATGTAGGTAAGGGGGGCCGTATACTTGACCTCGAGGCCAACCATAGTGGTAGGTGGATTTTTCGGAGTTTATCAAGTATTCCCTCAGTCTCGCAATTCAACGGCGTCTGTGCTGACACGACCACTACCCCAAGCCCCTCACGTCTGGTTATCTACCCTAACACTTCGCCCTCACACATGCAGCTGGCGAATCAAGTGGAGAGCCGACAAATATAAGCTGTTGTATTGAGCTAAGGCATTTATGGCGTAGTAGGTGTTGCGACCTGGCATCAAGCGCTAGAGATCAAAAATATATATGAAACGAGCTAGGGTAGAGGAGGGACGCCTCAGAGTTCACATACGCGTCATCCAACTACGGGGAAGCTATTCTTCCTCATCGTCAGAGGTGGCCTTTGACTTGTGCGCCTTTTTCTCCTTCTGGGCACGGCTACGGGTCTTGACGGGCGAGGCGACCTTCTCGGTACCCTTGAGTTTCTTGTCGGCCTCAGCCTTCTCCTTGTTTTCCTTCTCGGCGGGATCTTCGGTGCTGAAGGCGAAAAGCTCGCCGAGTTCACCACGGGTGAGGGCGACGAGGACAACGGAGAGCGAGCAGGCCGGCGACAGGTAGAGAAGGGCCGGCTGGGCGGCCTGGAAGACGTGCATGATGGCCATGGTGGTTACCAGGCCCACGATGTAGGCCACAAAGCAGGCGGTGAAGTAGGGCTTCGGATAGCAGGTCTTGAGGACAGCGGCGGGCACCACGGGCTTGAAACCAGGGTAGCCGGCGGCCTTCAGGTAGCGGGCGCGATCGTAGGCTAGGGCCAGGGCCACGAAGACACCAGGGACGACGATATCGCCCAGCCCCAGCATGGCCATCTTGTACGGCTCATCACCCTGGATGGTCAGCAGGTTACGGGGCCACAGTACCTTGATGGGGCCGTCAAACTTGGTGGCCACCGACACCATGACCTCGGTACCAAACACCCAAAAGATATCGTAGACGAACAGACCCATTAGCATGATGATACCTGTCTTGAACGAGTCGAGGCGAATGAGCTGGATGGCGTTGTAGGCCAGGGCGATGCCAAACACGTTCGACAGGATCCAGTTCTTGGTCATGACGTACGCCACCGTGGTCGCCACGGACACCACAGCCATAGCAATGGTGAGGTTGGTGAACTTGACGTTAAAGTACGACTCGGCGCGCTTGGTCAGGGTCAGGTGGTAGCGCGGCAGCCGCAGCCCGGTCACGCCACGCACGGCGCCCGTGAAGAAAGTGGTCAGGGCCGGTACGCCAATGAGCGAAAAGTAGGCCGTGAGCAGGTAAGTCACATACTCCTTATTGACGTACTTAAACACCATGTACAGACCAAACAACGTGGCCGACCCGTACACCGGGAACATGTACGCATCGTCCGAGGACACCGTCTCGCTCTCGTCCTCCTCGTCTTCGTCATCCGAGGAGTCTGACTCGGCGTCCGCCTTGCCCTTGGCCGGCTTGGGGCTCTTGAGCTTCTGTAGCGCGCCATAGGACCCAAAGAAGATGGGGCCCAGGGCCATGCCGATCAGGGCGGCATAGGTCAGCGCCAGACCGCCGTCCAGCGTGGTGGCTTTGTCGCTCATCGTTGATGCGGAAGTCTAATGAGATGGAGATGAAGGGCGGGGGGAATAACCAGTGAAGTGAAGTGCTGAGCTCTAAGAGAATGGTGGAGGTGTCGATGAGATGGAAGGGGGGGGCGCCACGGGAGCCGTAGGGATGGGCGACTGAAGGTAAATGAAGCGGAGAAAAGCAAAAGGCTGAGGGAGGATGAGGGCTAGCTAGACCGCTGCCAGGTGCGTGCGCTTCAGCTTATAAGGATCGAACTGGCTATCTAGCCACGCTCGTGCGGAGCGGCACCACGGACCCTGGACCGCCTGGCGGGCGACGCGTTGAGGGCAGAGGGATGTTCCGAACGGCCGGCGGAGTTCACTGGGGCGCCCAAGGTGCGATCAGAGCAGGTGAATAGTCATCCAATCACCACGGCCCACGGCACGCCACGGCCTGCTTGCAATGGTGAGGGACTGCGGTTCGATATCCGCTTGCCAATC
Source organism: Tieghemiomyces parasiticus (assembly GCA_027575765.1). Classification (NCBI taxonomy): domain Eukaryota; kingdom Fungi; phylum Kickxellomycota; class Dimargaritomycetes; order Dimargaritales; family Dimargaritaceae; genus Tieghemiomyces; species Tieghemiomyces parasiticus. The sequence goes on from JANBPT010000257.1 coordinate 8,888, forward strand.
TGTCCGTCACTTTTGTTCTCTTATATAGCCTTTGTGTACCCCCCCCCTCATATCTGTTCCCTCTCTTCGATACAAACCCTGGACCCTGGCGACCCGTCGCATTGGCTCGCTTGACTGTGCCGAGCTTCATCTAACTACACCGTTGATCATCCTCCCTCTGTGGGCCGGTGAAGCGCAAGGGGAGCACAGATTAGCAGGCCAGCCCATGAGTGCTCGTCCCGTCCGGCCGCGTGCACCCGTCGTGGTCCGACCGCTAGGCAGCACTCCCTGAAGCAGCCGAACTGGCGACACTAAGGGGCTGAACCCTTAGGCCATCTCCCGTATGCCACTTCTGGGCGCGGAAGTCCACTGCAATTGCGCTACCAGACTTCGTCGTCAAGGGCGCCAACGATGTGTCTACTGCTTGAGGCTGCCAGCTTAGATCCCAAACAATAGACATAGCCATCGCCATACTGGATATATAAAAGTACCTGTCTGCGAATAATGAAAGCGCGTTATTACACCACTGGAATATCGCCTTGGCCAGCTGACACCCGACAGCCAGGATCTAATCATACCCTCACCATTCCAGACCCACGGGGACTATCTGATGGTTGGGCGTTGATGTGCACTGCACCTAAGGGAGGCGGGCCCGCGGCTGTCACATCCTTGGGAGGGCCATTTCTAGGCTGTGGGTGCAGCAGCCAGGAGTGGAAGGAAATACTGCTAGGTCCAGGGCACGGCCATCACCGCCACAGTCCAGATCTTCAGCACTCCGACTCAACGCAATCCCTTCTCGGCATTTTATCCCGCCCCATCGTATCGCATTTCACCCTCCTTCAAGCCGCATGCACCTAGCCCGTAGCGCCCACCGCACCGCCACCCGTCTTATCCCAATGAAACTCATCGGTAAGGTCGGCACCAAAGAACCCCGAGCCCCGGGCATGAAGGCAATGTCACACATGGCCACTCTGACCACCACCGCACGCTGCCTAACAACCCCGCCCTTCTCTGTTGACCACCACGTCCGTATTCCAGACATTGGCGCAAACTTGACCGACCCAGTCTTCCGCGGCCGTTACCGCGGCAAGCAAGGGCATCCGGGTAAGTGGGACCACAGCGATCTTTTCTCAAACCGTGGCGCCGCAATACCAGACATCCGTTGTTAAAAGCCCAACGCTAACCACCCCCTGGTGATCCGATCAATTTTGTTTTTAACTACTTTTCATCTAGATGATTTTGACCAGATGCTTGAGCGGGCCAAACGGGCCAACGTGTCGGGCATTATTGTGACTGGAGGCTCGCTCACGGAGAGCCGGGAGGCTGTCAAGCTAGCTGGAAATTACCCAGGTAGGTGTTTTTTTTAGTCTTCTCCTCTCCCCTCCCCTACCCATTACACTTACTATACGGACACCAACCGGCCTGTATACCAAGCCGTTGACCTCCACTTAGCCTATCCAACGCCAACTGATCATTCCGCATTATGATATCCGCCCACTCAGGTTTCCTGTACTGTACAGTAGGCTGCCATCCGACCCGCTGCCTCGAGTTTGAGCAACGCGGTAACCCGGATCAGTACTACGCCGATCTCCTGGCCACTGTCAACGCCGACGCCGCGCGCGGGGTGGTGGTCGCCGTGGGCGAGTGCGGCCTGGATTACGACCGTCTTCAGTTTTGTCCCAAGGAGGTCCAGCTCAAGTACTTTGAAAAGCAATTCGATCTAGCCGAGCGGACTGGGCTGCCCATGTTCCTCCACAACCGCAACACCGGGTCAGATTTCGTCGACCTCATGCGTAGAAACCGGTCCCGTGTGTCCAATGGTGTGGTCCACAGCTTCACCGGGACCCTCGCGGAGCTCCAGGAACTGCTCGCGCTTGACCTTTACATTGGTATCAACGGCTGTTCCATGAAGACTGCGGATAATATTGAGGTCATGCGGGCGGTCCCGATCGACCGGTTGATGCTCGAGACTGGTAAGTGTCGATGGGTAATATTTACACAGAATTCGACGATGAGTATTCGGTGCACAATACCTTCGTTTGCTCGGCCATAGCACAGGAGTTACTGGCTCCCTGTACTGCATCTCTAACCCTACGCGGTATTGCTTGTTGCTTTACGACCGCCGGATTCCTTGTAGATGCTCCCTGGTGCGATATCCGTCCTACGCATGCTAGTTTTCCGTACCTCACTCGGCCGCTGGGCCACGACGCCGAGGATTGGGAACCCGCCACGTTTGAAAGCAAAAAGAAGGAACGTTTCGTGGATGGTGCCATGGTAAAGGGACGCAACGAACCCTGTACGATGCAGGACGTCCTACGGGTGGTTGCTGCGGCCCGCCAGATTCCTGTCGCAGAATTGGCAAGTCAAGTATACCGCAACACTTGCCGCGTTTTTTTCCCCAAACGCAACCTGGACTAGAAGATATGAAGTCCACCTCCCCAAGCGTTATGGATTTGCTTGCTTGTCTCTCCAGGTGTATTTTATGTCGGTCCCAATGAATAAATGGCCTGCGTTATAGGGATTGTGGAAGGTTGTGAGTGACTAGCACCGCAGGGCCTTGCGTAAGCTGACTGATCACTCGTGCGCAGCTGAAGATATCAATCCTGCGCGAAGCCTATCCTTCGGACTTCACAATCGGAGCTGGTGGCCCATTATCACTATGCAGGATCCGCATCGCTGCCATCAAGCCTCTCGCTCCGCCCAAACGTTGGATGTCACACCTATCTTCGCCGCCATTTTACCACTCTATCGTCTGCCTCAGTAGCTTTGCGTCTTCTGGTCGGCTGAGACCGTTCTCGTTAGTCATAGCCATTTTTGCTGATTCTCAACACCACCCTCCTAATGGTACACCTTATCAACCACCCCCTCCGCTGGTGTCCTACTGTGTTTCACTAGTTTTCGAAGCGGTGACCTTCAGTTCGAATCGCTCCATGTCTTGCATTCGCATACGGCCGCTGGGGAGTTTCCCGGTGCGTTCCACATTACTACTTCTGATCCACCAACCTATAATGTGACAAGCTCTACTAACACCTAGCAGAACGCAAATAGTTCTATGCCGTGCCTACAGCTTACCCGTCCACTCGTTGCCCCGCAGCTTACGCGATGAAAAAGTTGGCAGTAAGTCCGCAGTTTTAACCGGGAAGAGGATAACAGTTATCACAGTTGAAGTACGGTTTGCCACGTCTAGCAGCCAGCCGCACTGTAACCTAATACTTGCGCCATGTGCTTTTCTTAGGCAAGCCGGCGTACTAACACAATTCCCGATGCATTAACCCCAACCTTTTTAAAGAAACAGATCCAGAATCTGCCAATGAAACTCGACTGCCTGTAGAGAGGACACGTTCTAAACCCAGAGGCAACCTCTGGAGTGCGGAGAATGGGCTCCGAGCACCCGGGGGCTTTAAGGAGCGCAGTATGAGCGACAGGAATACCGTGGCTAAGGGGCTGGGCAAGGACGGGACTACAACCCACCGTGGTCAACACAGACCCTTACCTACGGAGGACACTAGCCAGCTGCTTATTTGGAGCGTCCAACAAGATGCACAATTGAGGCGGCTGGTCAAGGAGCATGGGCCGGCTTTCGGCGATATAGCTCATTATTTTCCGAACTGCACCGACCGCGACCTCTACCTCCGATACCAACTAATTTCCCGACCGATAGTGCTTGGTGAATGGGAACCTAAGGAGATGGCTCTCCTACGCACGGCCATCTCCAGGAATGGCACCGATAAGTGGGAGGAAGTCGCCAAAGTGGTGTGCACGCGTACTGCCCAGCAATGTTACAATCAATGGCACAGAAACTCGCTCGACCGCGAGGTGCCAGGGCAGTGGACCATCGACCTGGACGTGCGGCTCCTTCTGTGCGTCTACGACAGGAATCCGCAACTGCTCGAACCGTCGCTGAGTTTCCGCAACCTTTGCGAACGGTATCGGCGCGTCAATCCTGAGACCTATCTGTCACCCAGGAACCCCCCGACAGATACACGATCTGGTTTACCCCAGCCGAACTCGCACCCTCCATCAAAGCATCCGGGGACCATTAGCAGTGGAGTTGATCCTAAGTTTTGGCACCGAGTGGCCCTAGCACTAGACTGCAAGACTCCGCTACACCCTCATACCTGTCGACGACGCTTCAGTAATCACCTGGACGGAGCAGCAATTCTGGAACCCCTGTCGCCCAACCAGCTCGGATGGTTGAGTAATGGCTGGTCACAAAAGCATCTCACTCCCCAGGCGGCCCTGAAGATAGGTATCGAGACAGATAGGGATGGCGCGTATAAACTGATGCGGGCCTTGAAAGTAAGGCAGTTTTTCTTCAGATTGGTGACACGAGTGGCCAGGGAGTGGCGAAAAAAAAAAGACCGGCACTGATGTCCTTTAGCCGATCACAGTCGTAGTCGTTTTCCACCATTTATTATGACCTAACCCGCCACCTTCCCCGCCCCCTCAATATGGCGGTGACACGCTTCGCTCGTAAGCATACGATAAATGAGGGTATTTCAACAGCTACTAGATTGAATGATGGGAGGGGTCGGGCGCTAGTCGGAAAGATAGAGCGCAAAGATGCCAGGTCTAGGAAATCGTTTTGGAGTAAGCCATTCTATAATTATAGTATTGCTTGCCATATATATATTTAGCTATATTGACCACTACTCCATTCCCCGACCATTCCGATTCGTGAAATGGATGCTTAAGTTTTACATCCACGATGTTAGTAGTACTGGGTTCCAATAATGATATATTAAAAGGAATTTCCCTTACTTATTGGCGGCCGGGTCCAGACACTAAACCTTACAGCAGCGTTTGTAGGGGCCATCAAGGCGTCCTTCCCTACACTCAAACAGTGGGTGGACCACTCCGAGTGTGACTGGGTCTACTGGACCCTCTAACAATGAGATCAGGGCCCAATCCAAGGTGCTGCAAGCAGCAATCGTGCATCCCACAACTGCTCCTACTGTTAATTACCCACAGCCGCGAATACAATAAAAGGGGACCATCCCTTGCCACCTCTCAATTCGGTACTTACCTTACTGGGGCCTGGGCGGTCAAGATTGCCCGGTGCCCAGGCAGGTGGCCCCGCCTGGCACTACCTTCCATCCTTCTTGGGTGTCGGGGGTAGCGGGGACATCTGTCTGCGTTGGGTCCTTAGGGGCTCATCGACAGTACATTTTTTGGTAGTGGACTAGCAGGCTTGCCTGCCGGTCCTTCCTTCATTCACAAAGAAAAGTCAGCAATAGTCCTTGTTCATTATTCAATTTCGGGTTCCTGATCCAGAAGGCAACTGGACATGGGGGGATGGCCTGCGGAACCTCCTTCTCGACCATGGTTCTCCCCTGATCGATGCCGCTCACCGCGTTGCTCATAGCATGTACAAGGGTACTGTTGTTCTGCATGTCCCAGCTTGATCTCGTATTACCAGCCTCAAGTTCGCCAGACGACCCTCTCATCACTGCACTTCGCGCACCTCCTCTTTCTCCTCAACCAATGGAACGGGGAGGGTACATACGGCGCCATGTTCACGCTCCACTGGTGGGGGCGTATCGGCGACTTTGGTGTACCTACGGGCTGCTGCTCTTGATGGGTAACTGTCCCCGGAGTCCAGGGTCTATTAGACATGGAGCTTGACTGATTTGCACTTGGCTAGCCCTTTTATTCATACGCTGTTAATTCCACATGCGTAGATTCCGCTAGCGTACGCAAAAAAAACACCACTAAGCCGCGTGCCCAACCATTTAACCCACCTTGGACGGCGGTGAAAGACACCCCTATGTGTAAACTCGTCTGGATCTACGGTATCAACGGCCCAGTTCCCGTCGGCAAGGAGTTGGGACGGAATGCTACGATGGGGTGCCCTACGCCATTTACGCTCGACTACCAGCCGCCCTGGCCAAGGTGCAGTGACTAGTTTTCAGATATCCCGTCCGACATTGCTCAAGGCTTCCTGTTTACGAGCCGCACATAAAGGACGGGCTTATGGCCTGGCTTTGCCGAGATTGGAGGCGGTGTTCCTGGGCAAAGTGGCGCGCTTAGGGGCAACGAGCTCCAAGCACGGCACGGTGTGCTGAAGAGATGGGGTCGAGATTGGCCATACGAGTAATGCTTGCCGGTGCTACAGTCGGACGTATCGTCGGCCGTTGGACAGCGAGTCTCCCGGCGAGTGACTTATCACCAGGGACGTGGAGCTCGCCCTGGGCTTGTGCGACACGTGTCGGTGACTGTTCAAGCTGACTCCGACCAGCTGTAACGTCAGGACCAGTGACTGCTCGTCGCTCCGTGAATAGCCAGCCGGCCTGCTAACCCGGCTAACCTGGCCAAATCCACCTCAAGGTCCAGCTCGCGTCGAAGGTGTAGGCGGATAGCCAGCTAAGCGGCTCTGAGATCGCGTTACTCTGTACCTTAAAGACGAGACGCTGGACCACCCTCGCCCCTGTCGCAGGTCATTTAGCCATCCTAGCGACGGCGAGACGCTGTTAACGTCGCCCGTTGTTGCTCCAGTCCGACAGATGCCCGCGGCTCAGCGAAGGAGGGAGGAATACGCTCCTTAGTCCAGAAGCAGCCCGGGCGGTAGAAATTGTGGTAGATGAAGCTGGGGTGCCTAGACCAATGCGGGCAAAGACTGTAATCAAATACTGAGCTAAGGCGGTGGGAGATAAAGCCAGTGGTGGGCGATAGAATTCAGCGCCTCCACGTGCACCATGAGCAGACTAGTGGAGTTACGGAACTCCTTACTTGATGTACTAGAATTCCTTAATGTGACTTGTGAAATCGTCTTAAAGACCATCATCTGTGAATTCCATTGCTGTGATAATTAGCTGGAGGATACACGGGTTCAACGGCGAGAGATTGAAGGTGCTACCTATAGCAGACTGTGGCCGTTAAACCACAATCTAAACTATAAGCCCGGGTGTTAGCCAGCGGAAAGTTGGTATGTAGCTATCCTAAATACTGTAGCTCAGAAATTGCGTGTTTCTAAAAGAGAGAGTAGATATGGTATTCGAGTTTAGGCCATACTCGCACCTTGCAAACAGCTATTCCGACAAGTTGCAAGCTGAGGATAGAAACTGTTTGTGATCGAAGGCTAGCTTTATAATAAGAGTCGACGGACAGTATCATTGGGCTAGGCCATGTGGCTTAATTTCTCACAACTGCCTACCAACCTGAGTAACCATCACTGACCTTTGCGCAATCCGGCCGACTCGTTCATAGGTCACGAAATTTAATCACCAGGACTGTGCCCCCAGCAACCAATGACCGAAGACCCTCAATCTCATCTATCGAGGGTAACAATATCTACATCGGGTGTGTTTGTGGTACACATATTTACTTGTTCCTGGGTGACGGAAGGCAAGCAGTAGCTACGGCAAGTTCGGAAAACGTCGGTCGGTCGATAGGATGAATTTGAAGGAAGGCAGGTTTTCTGGGGAGTGGCCAGGGCTAGATGACACACGTGGTGAACCAATGGATACCGGCGAGGGGATGGCAGCCGTCATAGTGGCAATATTGGTCGCGTGGTGATGCGGATATGCGGATGATGGCTGGTTATGGACCGCTATACGCGGAAGATGCAGGTGAGAGCAGGGAGCTGCTGGTGTGGTGCTCGATGATGACTGATGGTGGAGAGCGTTGAGCGGCGGCAGCTGCGGAGAAAAAGAGGCCGTATGCGCAGCTGGGGTCAAATTGCCCTTAGGACGGCCGTGGTAAGAATTAGACATTGCCGGGGTAACGGTGGTCGGAAGCGAAGGAAAGGATGGGATGGCGGGGGTCATACGCGGCGGGGCCCTCTCGCAGGTGCTTAGGATCTGCGTAATCTCGGAGTTTAGAGCCAGTGATTCCAGTTTCCGCTTCTTGCGTGCCTGGGCTTGGAAGTGCGGGTCGCAGCTCTCTTCCTCGGAAAACACGGTGGTCAGAAAATTGGCTAGTTTGGAAATTGACCGCTGGTAATGTCGCTGGGCAGCAGTGAGTGCGGCATTTTCGGTACTCAGGTGGGCATTGATGGTTCGGAGTTCGTAATTAGTTCGCTCCAGCCGGTCGAGGCGAGTCATAATTCCTTGTAGTGGGTCTTCGGAAACGGGTGTATTAGCAATGGTGGTGGTGGTAATGGTCTCGACGGGTGTGGGACCGGCGGATGACTCGATGGCCGGCTGCGCCGGGGGAGATAAAGAGCTGGCCGATTTGATCAGTAAAGGTTCAGGCGCTATAGTGCGGCTAGGTTTGGACCAGGGACTGTCCAAGGACGGGCTGTGGTGTGGGTGGGTGCACGCCTGACCGGACTTGGGGGTCCGACGCTTGATATCGTTGAGAAGATCTGGTCGGCCGCGGAGGAACGCCGGGTGCCTAAACTCCCATAGCTGGGTAGACTCGCCCGTGGAAGCCCCACCGTGGAAGACGTCGTTGACTAGCGGGTGGTTATATGTGGGAGGGACGTAGTACCGATAAGGCGACCGGGATTTAGTCGGGAATCCCAAAAGAGTTGAGGACGATGGCATTTGACGGGTTGGAGCGTCAGCTAAATCGTGGAAACTTGCAATCAATATCACGTTCATAACATAATCAAGGAACTAAGCCTACCTTTGTGGAAGCCGTACATGTTGAGCTGGCGCACAAAGCTCTGCCAGTTGCCATGCTTAAAGTACTGCGGTAGGATTTTGCGGGCCAATTCGTTGTGGTTGGTGACAGCGAACTTGGAGCCGCACCGGGACCAGCGGATGAGCCGCTGGTTTTGAGGAGACTCGATGATGCTGAGGTTCATGAAAGGCCGTGGGACACAGGGGGAGGTGAGGTGTTAGTTGGGCCGCAGGGGAGCAGTCGACAACACGGAGTGTAAAGTATTGAAACTGGTGTAGTCCAATGTAGATACAGAACGGGAGTACCCCACAAGTCAGACTGAGCGGTTTACCTACGTGTATAGTTTGCTGATAAAGGCCGCCTGATTGCGAAGGATGATGTTTCCTCCCGCTGGCAGAGCGCAGGTGGCCCCCATTGGGGATATTGTCGTCGAAGGCGGACAGGACTGTGGTGCGATTGGCGCTGCCTGGGGAGGCGAAGCGGGCCGCTGGTGGGAAGCCGTGGTATCCATGCATTCGAAGCCAATGGCCAATGGCCAAGTCCAAATATCAAGAACAGAGGTATGTATAGCGAGGAAGGGCCGGTGGAGGTGGATGTGGTAGTAGCTGGGCGGCTGATATAAGGGTGGAAGATACCAGTGAAGTCGCCAAAGCCTAGGAATAGGCACGGCGGGACCGCGCTGGGCTAAAAATAGGCGGGCTTGAATGGGAGGATAAGGGTGCACGCTGCTTCCAGCCTATGGGAAGCTAGATTATGAGGGATTTGATTAGCGCAAGAGAAGTGTGACTGGAGGTGGACAGCGGGGTGGTTTGACTGCGATGGCGACAAGTATGAGGTGAAGGGGGGGGGGAGGGAAGGCGGGGATAAGAGCTGAACGGGATTATAATTGACTAGTACGACAGGGGAGGTTTCGACCTTGACAGCAAGAGTGTGAGGCTGATGGGCTGGGGCAGGCGGGTGAAAGAGTGTCCCTATAGCATGGTGGGCGGGACGGCTAGCTATATAGCACACGGCTTGAACGGAGGAAGTAAGGGTTACACCTATTGTGCCCGTCAAAGGTATAGGGGTGGGATAAAAAAGGAACAGTATGGAAACAGCGAGGCATGACACCTACTGGTCGAATAGGGACGGATTTACGCCCCGCGTTCCCATCGAACGATGGCACTCTCCCGCGGAACGGAAAAGGAAGCAAAGAAATGTGCAGGCTGGGCCATTATTCCAGATTTGTCGATCCACTGGCCCCCACATTTACTGGCATGGGACGACCATGCACACTGCTTGGGAAGTTTCGAACAACGTCGAGTCCCGCCGTCAGGTAAGGAACAAGCTTCCATCCAATAGGCAGGTCGAGGCGAATATCGCGCAGACTGGTTGGCTCTCACGGCAGATGAGCCAGAGCCGAGTGAGCTGCGACTGGGTTTGCATTCGATGCGAAAAGGATGCAGTGGCGTACGGTAGAGCCCGTTTGCCGGTGATGTTGCAACCACTCATCCCGTCTCTATCGCCAGCCTCGGGCCTCGACCCCACTTTGTCCCTTGTGAGTCACCCCGGGGGGTTTTCCGGTTCCGAGCCGTCATACCTTGCCTCTCCAGTTCCCGACTTGCCACCAGCAGGTGTCATGATGGCTTCTGACGTGGAACCCAACGCTGGCCAGTGGCCGTCGCGACATAAGGAGGTTCGACGGTGTCACTGTACGGACTGCAGATTCGGAAGACTTGAGCAGGCTAGTGGCTGGCCGCAGCGGGTGGGTGGCGGTATTGGCGGCACATACCATTTGCCCCTGCAGTAATGAGGGTTGGTTGGGACTCACTAAGCCGCCCCGTTGCGCATGGTTCTACTTACGGCGTCCCCTAGGGCTTGCACCGGACCGCGGTCTATTACTACCTGAAACCTTTCAAACAGTGGCTTGGCCCACCGGTGGTGTTTCTAGCTAGATGCGATGAATTGCCTGGTATGCCAAGCCCATAAGCGCCGACCGACTACGTGCTGCATTTAGTTGCCACTGGCGGCGTTGCTGTAAGCAGAGGTTCAAAATAGAAGCAACGACCCCCCTTCTTGTTCGCGTGGCCAAGTATTTGGTTGGGGTAGTCCATAACATACTCCCACAGCAGAGGATTGCCTTCACGGGCCTGGCAGCCACCATGTGTCCTGTGCCGTGTAGCTTCAGGGCGATAGGTGTGGAAAAGTGGAGACATTCCCATTGCCCCACAGCACCTGTTTTCCAAGCGGGGAATTATTGATTGGCTGAGAATAATCCCTCAGACTCCGGACGTCAGCTAGCGACAGCATCGGAAATATCCTTTTTTCCAACCTGCGCGCTCAGTGACCACATCGTTCTAGCTTTGACAAGGGCAGCGTCACTGGCCGTTGCCGTTGGGAACCACTATGCTATCCCATGCGTTAGTCCATTTGGTTGTTATTTTAGACCGGTTGGATCCGTGTATAGCTCGACGGACGTAGCTAGAACCGCCCATTATAACCGAACAAGGGGATCGACTGTTCGACCATTTCCTTGCACTCTCTACCACTTTACCTTTTACATGAGGAAATATTTGATTAGCTTGGGTGCGCTAGATCTCAGATTTTAATACCTCCTATAATCTCCTCTAGCACCCCAAATTCAATGGCGAGGCGCCGATTCCCTTTGTGCCCACTTCGGGCACTTATGGCGTCGTCCAGACACCCCGTCTGTAGCCCCTTTAGAGCCAACTCTCCTCGGGTTCGTCAGCAGACGTCAACAGTATGATGAGCGCCAAACACGCTGTCAGTCTTAAACACTGCTTTGAACTGAGGGTGACTGATGCCGCCGGTGAAGAGAAATAACGTATACCACTACCTCCCAAATGATTTTGAGTGATCTACATAACTATCACTCTTCTACCCGTAGCGTTACTGCATTCTGGTTTCAGTTTGTAGCGGACGGAACTGTATTGCATGGAAAAAATACCCGATGATCGTTTGCGTGCAGCAGTGTTCGACAGTTACAACTGAATTCATCCAAATTACCTCAGACCGAGCACGGAAGTTCATGCTATAATGTAGATACTATTTGATAATATCAGTCGACGTAAAAAGAGGTAGCACTATCAGCAGTGGATACAGTAGGTATCAGTTATAGAATCGAGGATTCAGCCGAGTCGAAAAAACCGGTGAAGGGAGATGTGGGTGGTTGTCGTAGTCAGAAGTAGAGGCGTAGATATGTACGCATAGTCGCATAGAAAATAGTGGAGGGAGTGAGAGGGAGATAGTACAGAGACGGAGCGGACGTGTAGATGACAGTGTGCCTGGAGGGATGAGGTAGAAAGTGCGGTGAAGTTTACGGCGCAATAAGGGCCTGGATGAGACGGGCCGCCAGGAGCTGTTGGTCGAGGAGGGGCTGAGTGGTCTCAGCGACGGGTTTGCCGAGAAGGAAGAACCGCACGGTGGTCCGCCGGGGGTCGAGTGACTCCAGCTCACACAGGTGGGCCTTCACGGTCAGCATGGTATCGCCGGGTGCCAAGGGAACTTTAACGTCGCGTCCGGTACTCAGGCGCACGGTGAGCTGGGTGGCGGCTGTGGGCAAGGCGAGTGGAGAGCTGGCCTGATGTGATGCGGCGGACCGGGGGGTGTCGCTAGGCAGTTTTTCACGGTGCCGGTACGAACTCGAACCAGTTGGGATTGATTCCGGGGCGGTGGTTTCAAAATCGATGGAACTGGAAGTGGCAAGGGACCCCAGCCGCGGGCTGGTCGACGACTGACGGGTGGTGGGGAAAGGGTTCCCGAGGAAGTGGACAGGTGATATAGTTAAAGGGTTAGGAGACAGGCAAGGAGCGCGTGTGGAATTGAGGGGAAGGGGTTAGGGGCCTAAAGACACGCGCTGACCAAACACGGTGGTCCTAGACATGTCAGGAACGGCCGGAATCTAGCATTGTCCGTTACGTGGCAGCCAAGTAGGCACCAACAGTCAACCTAGTATACATAGGAAGGCCTGATATAGCCGAAACTGACCCGGTGGGGGAGGGAGCATGCAAGACCGGCCTACTGAGGTAGAGAACATCCGACCGCTCGTCACCAGCCCCAAGTCCGGCACCGCCGGGAGGGGGGAAGCCAAACGGCCTTACGGTGGAGAAGGATTCGGACTTCCGCCTACGCTTAGACACAAGCTCACCAACTTCAACAGTGATTTGACCCTTCAACGGACCAGCCCATTAACTTGCCAATTGAAAGGAGAAATAGCCGACCTAGGAAGGCAACGTTGCGGAATTACTTACTTTAACGGACTGGTTCTCGGGGGCCAGTATCGTATGGTCGTCGGCGCCGTCGCTGTCGGGCAGGAGATTCGAAGGGTCATTGAGACAGTAGAGGGGCACCACATAGCGGTTGCCTAAGATGTCATAGCAGCCATCGTTGAGCCGGCCGGTGGGCACTGAAATCTGGGCCGAGTCCACGATGGTCTGGGCCAGCCGGCGACTGTCGGCGGTACACACCAAGTGCAGTGCCTGCCAGATTTCCGGGCGGCCCTCGTACGCGGGTGCCGTATCCCAGAACGCCGCCCGCTCGTGTTCCAAGGCCGCGCGAGTTAGGCGTGGTTTCTCGGACTGCCAGGCGTAAGCATGCCGCGGAGCCAGCGGCCGGTTACCGCTCCGGGTGAGGACACGGCTCTGGCGTTGGTCGGCCTGGGAAGCGTCAGAGCTGAGGTCGAGGACCTGCGGGTAGGTCGACGAATGAGCCCCACGCGGGCGGGCCTCGCCATGGTGCGGCGTACGGGTCTCGTCTTCGGGTGCCGACAAGCAGATGCCCATGGCGGTATCGAATGGGGTGTGTGTGAGGGAGGAGGTCGAAGAAAATATTTCTCTAATCGAGAGTCCGAGCGCAGGAAGTGGGTAAACCGACAGGTCTCGAAAGGAGGACAGAGGTGGTGCTGGCCCTCCTTTGGCGTGCGACGGAGAGTAATGTGGTTGGGGCAGGGGTAGAGGTGGTGGTAGGAAGTGAGAGAAAGAAGTCGCGAGAGGTGGAATGGCCATGAAGGTCCGGAGGGATGGGTGCTAAAAAAAGGTCGGTGGGCAAGCGTGCACGAGGTCGGTACGTAGGTGGCTTGCGGTCGGTGGAACTAACCCGTGGCGGGTGGAGAGTGGAAGTGCGGACATTAATGGCCCTCAACCAGGTACAGGGCGGAAGGGTTCAAGGGAGCGTGTGGTGGAAAGGGGAGGAGGTTGTAGGAAAGTAAGGCGGAGTGGAGGGGCTAAGCCACTGGTGCAGCAGATGCCGAGGGGAAGTGGGCCCAAGACCAACAGACAGCGGGGATCAGGAGCGCTGGGGTGGGGGAGGAGTTGAAGGGTTAGCTAGAGGCCTTGCGGCCAGGTGCCCCATTTGCTTGGGGGCTAGGAACGCTGCGAACGACTCTATCGGGCGAATACTGATATCCACGCCTCCTCCTGCCGCCCTGGTCTCTGATTGGTACCAATGGGTTCAGGGTGGCGGGGACTGTTCAACACGGCCAACCGTCCTGCATCCTATAGAGCAGGCAACCCATATGACCCTCAAGTATTCCACGCAAAGTCCCCCAGGTCAGGGGATGGGGGTATTAACGTGTACCGGTACCGTGTGATCTGTGCCGGGTGTGTTGATGGATCAAATGATTTGTAAGGCCAGGAGTAATCTGGGACGGAGGGCAGCAGACGTGGGTTGGTACATGGAATGCATTATTAACAGCGTGGCAAGGAAAGAAGCCTTCCTCAAGTGGACCGCCCCAATGGTTGCGATTTCCCCTCTCGTAGCCGTGTGGTGGTTGGGAATTGGGCACAACAAGGCGAACTACTGCAAATGAAACGATCATCTTGACCAGTGCACGCGCTTGATGTTCGGCCATGAGAAAACTCTCAGTGTCCCCATAGATGTCGCTACCACGAATAAATTTGGTGAGAAGGTTTAGCCCTCCCCCCCTCACTTTCAGATACCTCCATTCAGCTTGCCAGAGGGTAGGAGGCGGGATAATCCCCCTGACAGACCAGGCACAAAGCACCGGTACGCCTACCTTGGCCGTGCAGCGGGCAAACTGCAGGCTTGCATGGCCCAGCTGTCACCGTAGAAAATGAGTCCGGGTTGACAAGCCCACTACAGGAGGGCAGCTTAGCCGCTACCCGCCTTCTACACCCCGCCCGTCCCGCCGAGCCGCACCAACCCTCAGCTGAACAATCCCAATGGTACACTTTTGGTTGAATATGCTTCCCTGCCCTGTCGGGGTCATTTATTTATTTATTTTCCTTCGTGGCACTACCCCCCTCCTTGCTCTGGTCACTTTGCCCCGTACGCATTCGGCAACCCCTAGACCATGGCAGCCCGTACTCAACTGGCTGATGAGCCGCAGCCTGCGCCGGCCAACGCTACTGCCTCCCAGGCCACACCGACCGAGCCTGCCGCCAACGACGCCTCGACTCCGTTGGGCCAGGTTGCCGAGGCCATGCAGGCCAATCTGGGTGGGGTACAATCCACCCTGGGCACCTTGATGCAATCCCTGACCCAGTCCTTCCAACGCACGCTCGACATGACCTCTGCCATGAACGACCTGATGGAGAGTTACCTGCAACAGAACGTGCAAGTCAACGTCAAGGTCGGTTCGACACTGGCCGTGGCGGATTGTGAGAGACCCACACCGGTGCTGACGGTCACCGTCATCAACCGATCAAAGATTACCCTACCGGAAGTGCGCCTGGCGCTCGTATTCGAGGAGCACCAGTGCAGGCCGGCCGCCGAGCTGAACGAGCTCTCAACGTCAGACGAGAGGGCAGACCAGGCAAGTGCCTGAGCCGCATACCAGTCTCTGTGGACTTTGGCCATTGACGCAAAGGCCATCTATAACCTATTAACTTTTACATTCCAATTTCCTCACCTCTACCATCACGGTTTCGGCCATATTCGCAGTCTGTCATCAAAAAGACCGAGATTGCAGACTCTCTACCGCCGTCGGCATTCTGCATAAGGTACGTTACAACTGATATGCGGGCCTTTAGTATAGTGTTTTTAATCAATAATGGCCATATTTCTAACTAACCCCTCTACGCGTTTTGGATTGACTCCTCCCTCCATGTTTAACCAGATCCATCTCGGCCGATTCGACAGAAACCCTGTTCGACGATGATGATCCAGAACCAAACCAGGGCGGT
The DNA here is from genome assembly GCA_027575765.1 of Tieghemiomyces parasiticus. Taxonomy (NCBI): domain Eukaryota; kingdom Fungi; phylum Kickxellomycota; class Dimargaritomycetes; order Dimargaritales; family Dimargaritaceae; genus Tieghemiomyces; species Tieghemiomyces parasiticus. The sequence goes on from JANBPT010000257.1 coordinate 24,574, forward strand.
GCGGAAAGTCGCCCCTTTGCACTCCCAGCTTTTGACCGACGAGTCACCAAGCTAGCCGTTCTCCCGCCACGGTTCCAGCAGTACCGCTGTACGGCCACACTGCACTACGCCAGCCCCGGTACGGGTCGTGCTATGGAAGCTGACTTCAGCTTTGGCCTGTATCTCCTCTTCCAATGTCATCTCAAATTTGACCCCCGGCCGGTGTTGGATGATGGGGGGGATGCAGCCACCAACTCCGCCATCGATCTAGGTTCCGTGGCTTACCACGCTAACTTGCTACGTGGTTTATTTGCCGTTCCGCCCGCCGACGGTATTGGCGCTGGTTCACAGTACCACATCACAGGTCCCGTAAGTAAACTAGTTGGAGACGTCCTTTTTTCCGCCTCACCGGCTATGGTATTACTCAAACCAATCCTTCTATTAACCCATCCTCTTCTATCCTTTCAACCTTGTAGTCCGTCAGTCTGGTTCTCGTGGCCAGGGAGATCGAGGACGGGTATACGGTCAAATTAGATACTAAAGTGGTTGCATCAGATGACACGGAGGTCAAAGAAGCCATTCTAATCGCACGCCGGATCCTAAAAGAGCTGGACACCTTAAATAGGACACACTTACATACATGATGAGATGGGGCAATGTCACCAACTGTATTTTGCAGAGGTGTTCGCATAGCAGCAGAATTATTTTTGCGCCTGCTGAAATAGTAAGGTTTGCGCTACCCACTCGCCAACTGTACGGCTTGGGTGACACGCTGTTTGTACTGGCTGCGGCCAGCCAATATACGTCGTCGCATTTTGCGCCATAACTGGTGGATTCTGCGTTGCACTTGTTGCTGTTGATGTCACCAAGTCCTCGAGCTACACCGACAGTGCCAGGTAGACGTTACTTGCCATGCCAGCCTACGCCAATGCCATTGATGGCTGGGCTGATAACTGATTCAGGCTATTATTCGCCACCATTGATGATTATCGTGGTCGGAATAAACGCCAACTTATGATCGCAACCTTAACAGCGACCTCTTCCCTGGGTTTGGAACGATAACGATAAGCCGAGTTCATCGAAGTCGTCTGCACCGTTTGATACATTATCCTACGATGAGTCTTGCTTAGGATAGCATGCTTCAGTGTCCTCCCATCTCCTTCATGCTGTGTTTTTCCCTGCTTCTTTTCTATGATGTATTCATCGCTGCTGCCACTTCGCATCAACAGTTGGAAGACAAGGCCGGAATGGATATGTACTATCTGTCTATCGGCCGCCTCATTAAACGACAGACTGCCATAGAACCCCTTTATTTTTCTATCGTATTCCCAACCCCCGTATATTTACTACACCCCCATCCTCTTAAGCCCCTGGGCCAACGGTGAGATTCCGAAGTAGACCCAGTATGTAAAATGCCCAGGATGGTGATGGCGGCGGTGGTGGTCTGGCGCCTACCAAGGCTGCAAAGTGCAACGCCATTACTACCTCTGACCAGAAGCCGTGGGTGAAGTGCCAGCACAAAGGCTGGTCCACACCAGGTCCAAAAAGAACTCTCTGGCCCTGTTATTCCAAGGCTAAGATGCGGTAATAGCAGGCTACTTGGGTCACTCTCCATGTGATGTAATCGAGGGGAGGCACCCTAAAGGTGGGTCGATTGGGCAGAGAGGCCTCACCTAAGAAATGGATGAAATAACTGCAGCATGCTAGGAGACAATGTACTAATAGGCTCGATCTTTGGCCACTCTGCTAACATTTTTCACTTGGCCGTATGTTATCCAACGCAAACGCACACACAATCGGCTTGGCTCATTAAGCGCACAAGTTGCTTCCATCGAAACGCCAATTCGTGAGGCACACGCCGCAAATACCACACACTGGTGGCCTGACATACATCATCGCATGGCGCAAAATCGTTTGCAAATAATAAAATTGAAGACCAGGAATCACTAATTAACTTGAGTGTCTCGAATTTAATCGACCCTTTAGAATTGTCGCGACACGGAGGTGGCGAGTCGTCTTAAGTCTCGGTCACTCTTGGATCAATGGGCCGAGACAGTGTAACCACTGCGGAACTCGGTACAGCCAGCCTGCCTAGGTCACGGGCGACTCCATATCTCTAGGTGAGGTCTTGATCTGTTGTACTTATGACCTGATCTCATTCCCTAGTCTACATAAGCAACATATAACGTGACTACATGAACACCTGCCTTCGTCATCGCCATGACTGACCGGGGCCTGACTACTACGCCGGACGGTCGCATCCTCACGGCTGACGGATTCCCTCTGGTTGAAAACCGTGAGGTTCCGGCCATCCGGCTGGCGGGCGACCGCATCCGCGTTCTCTATGAGCCCTCTGCCTTCTACGCGGATCTCAAGTCACGCATTCTAAAAGCCCGTCAGCGTGTTTACCTCTCCACGCTGTACATTGGCCACCAGGAGGCCGATTTGGTCGCCACGCTCGAACAGGCCCTAGCCGCGACCCCGCAGCTAGAAGTCCGAATCTTGTTTGATGGTTTGCGTGGTACCCGGGCGTGGCGCACGGGCCAGAGTCCCGCCGACTTGTTCGTACCGCTTCTCCAACGGTATCCGGACCGACTCCGCGTGGCGCTCTACCATACCCCAAACCTGCACGGGGCTGGTAAACGCTACTTCCCCGAGCGCTACAATGAAGTGGTGGGTCTCATGCATATTAAGGCATACGTGTTTGACAATGATATAGTGCTCAGCGGAGCCAATTTGAGTCGGGACTACTTCACGAACCGACAGGACCGTTACGTGGCGTTCGAAGATGCTCCACAGTTGGCGATGTACTATAGTCAGCTCGCTGACGAAATCGCTGCCTTTTCGTACGGGGTCCGCCCGATCGACCGGACCCGCTCAGTGGCCAGGGCGCCAGGGGTGGCAAGCCGAGGTATCCCTCAGCCCGTGGTCATGTCGGCGCGACCGGAGGATGTGGATACCGACGGAGCCGCACAGTTTCGGTTGGTCATGATGGACGACTTTCCCGACCCGGTCACCCGGCCGCGTGAATTCCGTGTACGAGCCGGCGACGCTATGCAGCGGTGGCTACGTACGTGGGCCGACGGCAACCACCGTCATCGTCAGTCTATGGCTACCGCCATGTTTACCCCTGCTGACCCAACGCTGGATACCCTCCTGGTTCCCACGATCCAGATGCACCAGCTGAACGTCGACCAGGACCGCCGTTACTTCCACCGTCTCCTGGGCCACCTTGATCGCTATGCTGTACATCACCCAGCTACTACCGTGCGGTTCACCTCGGCCTACTTTAACTTCGCGCCCAGTATCCAGTCCCTCATCCTCCGGAGCCACGCCCACTTTGACATGACCATTGCCGCACCCGAAGCCAACGGATTTTTTAACGCCCGCGGCATCTCGCGGTACGTGCCGACAGCCTACTCGAGTTTCGAGCATGAGTTTTACAACAGGGCCCAGCGTGCCCTTCGGAATCATCCGTCCGAGAAAAGGCCACCGATCACTCTGCGGGAGTACGCCCGTGACGGGTGGACATTCCACGGTAAGGGTCTTTGGGTCTATTTCCGCGGGGAACCCACCCCGGCGTTGTCGGTGCTGGGATCCTCGAACTATGGGTACCGGTCACTTACCCGGGATTTCGAGGCCCAGGCAATGCTGTACACGCGCAACGAGCGGTTGCGGACCAATCTGCATCGTGAAATTGCCGATATGGCACGGTACACGAATCCTGTCACGGACGCCACGTTTGGCCACCCGGCACGCCGGGTACCTCGGTGGGTCCGTATGATCAAACCCTTAATTCGAGGGTTTTTTTAGCTGATAAACATGGTTGGTATTTAATTTGCGAGGGTCCCGAATATATCTAGTACATCTTAGTACCTTACGGTCCATTTGTAGAGTCGTGGAGGAGTAGCAAAATGGGTTCCCTGTAGGTTTAAAGTTGAAATATATAGACAGCTATTGACAGGCAGGTTTACATCTTACACCAAACGCTCACGCGTGTATGGTAGAATCACGTGATAAATATAACACACCTTTCTTGGGCTCAGCAGCGGCGCGTTGCATGCTTGCTGTTATTTTTTATTTTTTTTACTATCCATTCTCCCGCAGTTTCGCAAAAAAACGCAGCCTAGAGTTGAGACCGTGTCCTCGGGCTAGCCCTCATGCATGCCCTTAGCTAGGTAACGGTGCGCATTGCTACAACCGATTCCTTCACTAGAGCTCGCTCCTGTCCCACTACTATCCACTATTTGTTTTCTGGCCAACCTTCGCATTCGACATCTCAGCCTCAGGCCGCAAATCCTCCCTACCCCTTACCCGCCACCACACATCACCATGGCCCCCGCCGTCGCGGCCAAACAGGCCACCAAGCTCAAGAGCAAGGCTCTCAAGTCTAAGGCTAAGCCCGCCTCCAAGCCCGAAGTCGCTCAGCCCGCCAGTGACGACGAGGTCGAAGAAACCAGCGAGCCGACTGAAGAGACGGCCGTTGTGGAAACTGGGGCGACTAGCAGCTCTGCCGTCCGTAACAAGCAGCGTGTTCTTCTACTGGCCACCAGCGGTATCACCTACCGGTAAGTATTTTATTACCCCCGTTGCTATCAGATGAAGCACGACTGCCACTTAATGGGCTCTAAGCTCACGTAGTGATGGGGTACAGTTTGACTAACCAGGATCATTACTCCCACTTCCCCACCCCCTCTCCTATACCTTCTACCTGCCAGCCAACGGCACTTGCTCCAGGATTTGGCGACCCTGCTACCGCACGCCAAGAAGGGTAAGTTTGGCGCACACCAGATTGCGGGGTTTCCGTAATGACCCGTAGTATTGTCGGCACCTTAGCCCTTGGTAAACGATTTACAATTACTAACCGTCATTTCCTATACTCCAACCTTGGTTCAACGCTTCTCATGCATCCCTCCATTTATTTAACTCTGACCAGATATCAAATTCAACTCGCGCCGCAAGTCGAGTTTCTTCCAGCTCAATGCCATGGCCGAGGCCAATAACTGCAACAACATCCTGTTTTTTGAGCCGCGCAAGAACCGCGATCTGTACATGTGGCTTGCACGGGCACCTAACGGCCCGTCCATTAAGTTTGAAGTTTTCAACCTGCACACGATGGACGAGCTCAACATGACCGGTAACTGCCTGCGCGGTTCGCGCCCGGTCCTCAGTTTCGACGCGCACTTTGATAGCACCCCAGAGTACCAGCTCATGAAGCAGGTAATCACACGTATCTTCAACGTTCCCAAGAACACCCGCCGTAGCAAACCCTTCATTGACCACGTGTTCAGCTTTACCATGCTGGACGGCAAAATTTGGTTCCGTAACTACCAGATTGTCGAGAACGACCCCACCGCGGCCAAGCACATGAGCAAGAAGCATAAGGATCAGGCGCGCGCCCCCACCCTGGTCGAGATTGGGCCCCGGTTCGTGCTGGCCCCGATCCGTATCCTCGAGGGTAGTTTTTGTGGCCAGGCCCTGTACCGTAACCGGGAATACCAGACCCCCGCGTTCCTCCAGAAGACCCGGAATCAATCGAACCGCGACAGCTCTAACCAGAGACGGGCGTCACATGACGACGACGACGACCACATGGAGGAGGACGTCGAGGAGGGCGATGACATTCAAGATGACAGCGAAGAGGAGGAGTAATTTTATCGGGGTTTATCCTTTCAGGTCGCTACTTTGTTACCTTGGGTTACATCCATCGTGGCTCGGATTTATCTTCATTTTCCCGATACCTTTATCTGCTCCACAATAGTATATTGCGCAATAACAAGGCTATTTCATTTAGAGAGTTCACTTAAGCCCATGGGCCAGGTGAAACTGTTGACATGCACATTTGGTGTTTTGAATGCCCGGACTACCCAGTGGTATCTACCCCGCCCAGGGATTCTATAACTTGCCCAAGGCGGTGGTCACTATCGGGGGTACATGGTAAACGTTCATGATCAAGGGTTGTTATGGTAATATGGAGCGGGAGGGGGGCTCGCCAGCCAAAGGATTCAGGGTAGTCTCTACCAGAACGCCGCTGTGACCAAATTGGGATGGAGATGTGCCAGCTAACATGACAATTGCCAGGGTCCGTGCATAGCCCCGCGTCTGTAGAGTTTTCTCTATTGTTAACATTGCAGGCGAACGTAGGCTCTGCTGGTTTTCCCCACCACTGATAGTCTCCGCACGCTACTGGTGGCCGCTGTCAACGAATTTGCCCATCGTCAAAGTCCAACCCGACCGAGTGACACTCGCCATACTTAGGTCGGTTGAGGCCATACTCCAGAGCCTAATGGCCAGTTGTGGTGAGTCTGTCGCGTCGGTACATGTCAGCTATTCTCACATGCACTTGGCTGTGCGGAGGGGGGTGGCAGAAATGGAAAGGGATACGGAGGTTATCACGCGACGGCCCTTCATTATCCTTCACGCTTGGTCCCTCCGCCTTAGAGAGTTAAGGATGACGGCGGTCATGTGGTGATAACTGGCACTGGTTTGGCTTTGGTCTTTCGTAAGCGGCCAAAAGGATCCCTATGGCCGGCGTACAAGCATCGGTAACGGTTAGTCTTACTCACGTCGCCCCAATTAATAGGCCGTTTATTCCGTCCCTATCGCTCTCTCCTTCTTCAAGCCCATCATAGTTTTACTAACTACTATCCGTGTATAAAATAGTTTTACTAGCTCTTCTGGTCATACATTCTCGCACTAGATAATGCCCCCGGATTTCATTTTACACTGCGCGGCCCTCCCCTACCATGTTGCCTGTCGTATCGTCTCGATACCGGCTACTCTCCTTAGTGCTAAAGAGTGCCCGCCGCCTACAACCCAAGCAACTCTGTCGGCGCCATCCATTCAACAGGTTCCCCAACCACCCAACTCCGACATTCCCGGTGTTGACCCCTGGTACGATGACGAAACCCTCGCCACTCGGGGCGAGCACCTCGGTTCTCCACTCAAGTCACAATTCTTCCACGATGTGGTCCCTAAGTTCAAAGTCAAAGTACACGACCCGCTCGACTGGTTCCAGCAGTTTAGCCGTTTCTGCCCGGACGCCGGTGCCTTCACCCGTCTCCAACGGATCCGCCTTCTGTATACCATGATGGGCAGCCAAGCCTCCCAAGCCTGGTATGCAGCCGAGATTCGATCGACAGCGCAAACCCTGACCGTACAGAGCCTCTTTGAGAAGCTGGTACAGTTCAGTGGCTACCCTGACCTACGGTCGTACGGTATCATTATGCTCAACAGCCGCGAACTGCCCCACCTGGCGTGGAGTATGGTACACTGGGGGTCACGCTTTGAGGCATATTGGCAACTGGCCTTCGGTGAGCTTGAATGTCCGCGGGTGACCGTGACCTGGAACTTTCAGCGTGCTGCTGGTGACCCCGAGCTGGCCGGTCTGGTCATCGTGAAGGCCGGGATGTTGCCCCTGATGGATATGTGCCGCATGTACGACCGGCTGAACGTCCATCACAACCATGAGAATCGGTATCGCTAGAGTACGCCGTCAGAACAATGCTTGGTGGGTTAGCTTCGAATCCTGTCAAGCAAGGGTCCCGCATTTTAATATGGTTTATCAATCGTCCCTGCCATCCATGGATTAGGTGTCTGTCCGTCTATCCATAAGCTATAACGCTTATTATAGCATATTGTAATTTATTGTGATATCCAAGCACCAATGGATTTGCATAGTTGTATGGTCACATAAGGCTTGTCAAAAGCAGCAGGGCTACGTAATGGAATAATACAAGGTATACGAAAACTGTTGGAGAAGGCAAGTAGAAGTTGCAGACCCGTGACTGTTTTGATGTAATCATGATGTGTTTCAGATGCGGAATCGACTGGAGCTGTAACCAAAGGTTTGTCAGGTTACGATCGCCGATCGACGCCAGCGATTCCTATCCGGTGGCACATTCCCGTTCCGTCTCCCCGATGGAATACCGCCGGGGGCTCTTCAGTCCTGGAGGAGGCTCGCAGCATGGATTCGGGCGGTGGGGGCCATCGTTCTTCGGGTCCGAGGTCGGTTCTGAACGGATTACAGTCCCTTGTTCAGGGTAACCTGGGCCCGACCTCCTAGCTACAATAAAATCCCCTCAACATATTTATCTTGAATATCCGGCGGACGAATTAGGTCAGCTGTATTGAAGCCACAGGACCCACCGGGAGGCCTTCACTTCCTCTGCTCCCCTCATTTGGGAGGTACGTCCTGTTGAATTATGTTCGACTGGTCCGGTTGATATTAAACACAAGTTAGGGCCTAGTATGGGCTACATTTATCGTTTAAAACATGATAACCAGTAGTATTTAAATAGTAAAGATCCAAGTAGATTAATCGAGGTATGGGAATATAGATTGAGGGGCGACTGGTCACCCAGGACAGCAATTTGGTTCACCAGGATGACGGGAGCACATCCATTCCCAATGGGGTAATGACAGTGAGGAGGGACATGACTGGCAATCTGCAAACCATGCTGGCCTGTCGCACCCTGGTATTCGCGAGAGCCCTGCAGCCCCTGGATATACGTGTGGCTAAGGGGAGAGAGTGGCGTACAATAGCGACTTACGGTCATATAATGATTTCTCCAGAGTTTGTGCCGCTCTGCAGCGACAATCACGACGGTCAATTGCTGCATCGCCCTACGTACAGCCTTTGCTGAGCGACCATTCAAATACCTTGTTGGACGGATCCCTAAGGGTAAGGCGCTGCCCTCGGTTTCCTCGCTTTCCTCATCCACGTCGTCGCTGGACGAGACAGTCCGCGGCGGGCCCAAAGTAAACGCGGCGTAAGCGAAATATCGAGCTCAAGGTCACACTGGCCTTGACAATGGCCTTCGTTTTCGCCCTCCACCCACTCCTTTCCAGCATGTGGTTGTTCTAAACCTCCCCTCCTCCATTTTTCAATATAGAAAACGGTACCTTGATTACCCTGAAGGTATTGGGCGGCAGGTGCTAAAGCAGAGGGTAGTCTACCAACGTGGTGATGGGGGATAGGCGAAGGCTGGTAGGGACGACTAGAAGCGATGGTGTCTCCGAGATAACAGTAAAGCGGAGGAGGGACTAGCCAATTCTACCTTTCCTAAACTTTACTCGATAATGAGCGTTGTAATATCGGATTCTAGAACAATGGCTACACGGTAAGTTATCTCTTATGGTGGGCCTAAGGGAGCACTCTTAGCCAGCCGACCACGTATACAGACATCGTTTCTGCTCCAGCGGCCATCTATTCGGCAGCCGAAAGTCCTCTAGTCCCCGTGCGTGGGGGGGCTGAAATGATAGGATCCGAAGAGAGCAGCGGATAGAGGCCAATTACCTTAAGTCTTATAAATACGACTCCACCACCTACCGTAGAAGGCTCAATATCATCAACACCACATTCTCTTCATCTTCCACATACCTTCCCCACTTACATTCGATCATGTTTGCTTTACCGTCCCCCCCCTGAACCGCACGCTGCACTTGTACAGCCCATTCTGACTCGTACCACCACCCTCCCCCAATTCTTTACCATGTATCGCCACTTCGTCTTAACTGCCTGCGTCCTGGTCCTTATCGGCTGTGCCAGCGCCGGAAAAGTTAAAACCACCGGCAAGGTAATGACTATAAAAGCTGTACCATCGTCGAAAGCATAAAAGCATTGTAGAAGGACTTATGGTACCTTTATTATTGACACACCCAATACAATAAAGAATAAGGAGCCAACAGTGCGTAAGCCGATAAGTGGGAATAAGAAGGCACCGGAGTCGAGCAAAATGGCTGCTGGTACCTATACTAACCACGCTTCCGATTCCATGAAGAATACGGGGCAGCCTAGCGTCATTGTCAGTGTCGTAATGCCCACGTATAACTTGGCCGGCCCTATCGTTCTTTGTCCATTCAGAGGCGGAATGATGATTTTACAATCATAATTTAACTCATCTTCTGCCAGAGTTTTGGCCTCAATATACCCGATGGATGATTTATTGAGTTTTTATTCTCGCTTGCATGGATACGTATTAGCTTACCATAGTGAACAGGGATGTGGTACCGCACTCCAAAAATAACAAACTCGGGGGATGGAAAACCAATAGAATATATGAACCGCTCTTAGTGCTTAACTGTGGTTACTACGGTGTGCAAACCAGTGCTCTGCATGTGTGGTGTTTGGGGGTCGGAAAGGTAGGGTCCTAAGTCGTAACGCGGCTTTCGAAGTGGCAGGGAGCGAATGGATAGGCCTTGCGGGATGAAGAGGGGTCGGGGCACATGGACATTTAAAAGGGGCGAGACGTTTGGTATCGAGAGGATACCTTGAGTTGACAAATAGTAGGCATATGATTTCAGCGAGTGGAATTGGGTACGGCGCAGAGAGGACAGTAGACGGATACTAAGAAAGTGGTATTATTATCCCTTTTCCCCTTATTAAATGTATTCCATTGTAGCTGTCTATAAAGGGATGAGGATTTACAAAGCTAGGAGGTGGCTGTGGTACTACTGGTAGGGACTAGCGGGTGAGCAGGTCGTAGCGGGCTTTACTGGGGTATATGACGGGCATAGAGCAGTAAACAATAGGCATAAATAGGGATAAGGTGTGGGTAGGGTACGGACGATCGAGGGCAGGTGGAATGGAATAGAGGGCGTGAAGAGCAATAGGGCATAGGGATGGAGACAGGGTGCTACGAAAGCCAGGCGGTACGTAGTGTAGGTTAGTAGACAGAGGAGGAGCCATGGAATCCAAGTTGATATAGTTAGTCGGACAGTTGCTATGCCGTGAGTCGGCAAAGTTGATGTGTGGCTCCGGCGGTTGCGTGGAAGCCCCTGCAGCCTCTGACGGACGGCAGCTTAGAAGTTGCTGCGGTCCATGGCACTCGCGGTGTGAGTACTGCATGGGCATAGTGTGATGGAGCATCATTGTCAGGTGGCCGGGATTCGTGGGCACCGCAGCAGTTAACGAGCCCGGTTTATTGATAACGCTATAGTGAAGAATATATGAGGTGTCAAACGTAAGGATGGAGTATCTTGGAGAGGCCAGAGGCGCTACTTATTTTATACAATGCAATAGTAGTGTGATGATGGGAGGGGGAGCGTCTTCTCCACCCATCCTAAACCCCCCTGACTTGGATGGTCCTGGGCTGAGGGCCATGGTAGTATGACTAACAGACGTTAAGGGTACATCAGGCCTGACTGCTCAACCACTCCGGATTCTTTTTCCCTCCTCTAGTTACATTTGCTATTCTCATCATCCACTAGGGCTTACTTGGATCCATCCATATGCTCATTTTCATCTACTTCCCCTTTCAGATTTAGACTTACGAAACCCTCATGGTCAGTCCCTTCAACATGACCGCCTCATTGGTGAGAAGGTCAGCGCTACAACTCCGATCTGTAGTTAATATGAGAAGGGAAATAGTGGAGAGGAAAGAAGCAGGTTGTAGTGAATATAATGGATTGATTAGTGAGCATGGCCACTATGCAAGAAAGAGATAGGATTAAAAGGAAACTGTACTGTGGTTGCCCAAAACGACCTCACATCACAATGCGCTAAGAGGTGGCCACCCAACGACCCCACTGTACCTCCGACCAGTCACCCATGCGCCCGCCGAAAACAATGGCTAATTTCACCACCTCCATGCCTTACCACGGCCATCTAGGCCGCCTCTCCTTTTCGAACGATACTTGCCATGCTTCCTTACGCTTCCCTAAGATTACACTATTCTCTAAACTAGCATTATATCAACAAGGCCAAGTCACAGGCTTCTACCTTACATAAGGCGTCTGGTTGGTATCAATAAAGGCCATCTACAACACCTTTCCTACTGATATTTCTGGATTAAAATCACACCTACCACACGTCATATTATCACCTGCCAACAGATTACTACTCATTCCTTGTAGTGGTTTATTAATGCGTATCTCGTTTATCACATCAATTACTTCAGCTAGGGTACTTGCGAATTACTATCCTGGCACTGGAACCAATAACTACTCCTATGCAATTACTCCCATCCGCTACAACAGCCGTTTGCTACCCTTCATTTTGTATGACTTAGAATGATCCCCTCTCTACTACCATGGATACTAATCATTCCCATAACATCTAGTCGTATAACTGATTGGCAAGGGCCTACAATGATCTTGCCATTTCGCCATATATAAGATGCCTTTCATACCTTTGGATAAGGAGCAACACCAACAGCGACAATTTTATTGAATTATGTATACATTCAAATAATCCTCTCAACAGCACCTACTATACAATTTCTTAGTTTCAGACAAATGGAACGAGGTACTGTATGCGCTACTTAAATTAATCATTATGTAATTTTATTATCATATACATATGTTACAAAACCAATATTACACTATATACAGATTCACACCCCAGCCTTTGCTAAAAAATGGAGGGCATGGGCAATTGGGTCACATAGGTGGACCTGGCCCTGCTGCCTGGCCAGCTCATCAAGGGCCTTGTGCATGGCACCCTGGTAGAAGTGTTGTAGTCTCTCCCAGGAGCGACGGACTTGCTTGGATGGGCAAGAGGTGTAGGCATAGGATATGCCACCAAACTGATGGAAGGCCTCAGGACAGACCAGGTACCCTTGGGGTGTATGGTTGGTGGCCTGGTTGTACCGGATGAGGTTCTGGTAACTCTCAATCACGGCCAACTCAAGTTTGGTATCCTTGACCCTCTGGGCAAGTTCCTTGCAACGGCCATTGTGAGTGTGGGGCTCCAGGGCCATCTCATCTACCAGGTCCATGTGCTTATTAAAGCACCGGCGAAACTCACTGGCCAGGTTGTCTGGAGTGACCTGTAGGCCCAATTGGCACCAGAGGTTGTCCAGGGCAATGGCACCAGTTTCAGGCTCCTTGGTTTCCGTGACTTTAGGGCCCTCCAGCAATGTTGAACCACTAGGAGTGGAGGCTATGCTGCATGGGGACAGTGGTTGGGGCACAGCCCCACTAACCTTATTCCAGGGAACTAGGCGATTTGCGATGGGGCTGTCCGCCTCCTGGCTAGCCAAGGCATGATGGCTGATGGGCTGGCAGGTTGCCACGGCCTGGGGCCGCTGGAGAGCCCACCCATCAGCCTTTCTTTGGCAGTGGTGATTCTGTTTGGTGAGCACAATGACACAGGAAATGTAAGGTTAAGGTTAGCAGCTGGTATATAATGAGACTTTTGCCTATTCATGATTAGGCCCTAGCAGATTGTATAAAGTGCACTTACCCAGATTGTCTGGATTGCGTCGGAAATAGCGACTTCTTCAGATGTTAGCTGCCCCCCAGCAGTGACTAGTGGGGCAGGATTAGTGGGCTGTGCAGGTGCTCTGCCAAATCTGGAGCCCTGACACCTATGGGTGGCTGGTGCCGGGTAGTAGATATCAGCCATTGATTTGTCTGACAACTGTCTTTCAACGTCATCAAACTTTTCAACTGACCAGCAACCTAAAAAACTACCGGCCTCCTTCAGAGCTGAGAAATGTGTGGGGTGTGAACATGCCAAAGGGGACATTAAAAAATGGTTAAACAAATCTGAACTTGGGTCGACTTTTTTTCTTGACACTATGATTGGCCACAGAGGATGGCTCTGCCGCAATGGTTTGCCATGGCCGAATACAACTTACCATTCTTGACCCTAGTAAAAATACCCATGGTTAAATGTTCAGTTGGTTGGGGAGTGATGACGTAGTATATTGGGGATAAAAGAAATTGGATTGTTGAGATGGAGTAGTCAAGTGTGGCAAATGAATGGCTACCAGATAATAGACTCTTAGTAAAATTGATTTGGAGGTGAATGGTGCTATTTAAGATGAGTGGGGTTTAAATGTGTTTGATGGTAAAGCACTGGGCACTGGTTCAGGTATATATACACCTGGCTACTCCTCCGCATTTCTTCAAGGGCAGTAGGGGAAGCCCATGCAACCCCCATCCTCTACTGAGTTTGGCCTAGAAAGCCCAGTATGCCTTCAATTGCCTTGGCTACAGGTAGTTTGAATGGTAAGATGCTGGTGGCTTCCATCACAACAAGTGGGGACTCTAAGCAAGACTTTTTGGCCGTCTGAATTGGCATGCATGACAATCTATTTTCAAAAGATAATGCGGCAGCAATGTTGAAATGACCTACACTGCCACATGATGGCATGGTCTAGGCTACGATGATAGCTATATCACGGCAAGTTATTATGTGTAATATGCCACTGCAAGAGGCAGCTAGAGGGACACTGGTTTTGGCACTATCTTGGAGATGCCAATCAAAAAAAAACAACAACATGCCAGCCACGGGAATGTGGGGCTGACCAGTTGCGCACACACATGTTGCGTTCCCCTTGGTGCCCACCCCATGGCATTTACCGATCTAGGGGTGCAGTGGGAGCTATGGGTATGTTAAGATTTGCTGCTAGCGGCATATGCCAATGTCCAAGCAACCATGTATTCTGTATGTTATTTTAGTTCTGGGAGAGCATGGCATGTAGCACGGCAATCAGACGCAACCAACGGTTGGGGAGATTGTTTTTACCTTGATGTTTTGGAATTCTATGCCTTATCTGAGCCAGTGCCTATGCATCCCACTGCCACCATTGTAACAATAGCAAAACTTAATGTTACTGGTGAGCCATGCGCTCCGTTGCCACTGCATAGGCGATACTGCCATTTGCAGTAAGCGACGTTCATTTCAGAGGATTTGAACCGTGGCCTAAATCGTCTCCGGTTTCTTATGACCAGGGAGAAGTGGCACTAAAAGTGGCAGCACTGGAATTTGGTCATCATCATGGGTTTCAAGCTGACAATGGTGGACGACCAATGGTCCACTCCTTCATGGTACCACCATGTACCTCAATTGGTCCTGGCAACAGTTGATTTGGACTAAACAGGAACCATCAAGTATTTAAATCAGCTGGTCAATCATTAATGTTATGTGGTGAGTGCAGCGCATCCTTGGTGGCCGCTTTCATACTACCAAGTAGCATGGAAAAGCTTACGATTGTTGTCTTACACAGCACCCCTGGGATAGCGGGCAAGGGAAAAGTGGGGTTTTCCGTGGTTTATTCCTATCTACACTCTAGTGGCCATGGAATGCAATACGAGATAGAGGTAATGCAGGTAATCCAAAAGGAAATAAAATTGAGTTAGCAGAACCGGAGGTCTTGGGCCTTCGTGCTGTAGATGAAACTTAGAAACATACAAGGCAAAGGGTCAAATAATGTAGCCCATTTTGGCATTGAACCGTTCCTCACTTAACTTGCGTTTTTACCTCCCACCACGTCAGCTGTGGAAGCGCCCCCCCCCCTTCCTTTGTTCCAATTTACCAATCGTAACGGATGGGTCCCCAGTTATCAATTTTATAGCGAGGGCCGCACGGCAGGTACTGTGATTTATTTGTACTGACGTTCACGCTAAGCGTGGCTCTCTCTTGCTAAACAACCCTCAACCAAATAATATCTTTCTAACGGATCACTGCTCCCTTGAAGACGGGCCCTGCCCTGGCCGCCCGTCAGGCAATACTGTCAAACTTCACGGTACCATTTCCCTGGGACTGCTAGAAGAATAATCATTGACTGACGGCTGAACAGTTCACCCACGTCTATCGTGCTTCCCCTGGCGCCATGCACAATTCCCTGTGCAGAGACTCGAGCCGGCACAGTCATTTCAACCGCTGGGTCTCCCCCATAACCTCACTAATGACCAGCACCACCACTGGGTGCATTTTTCCACCGACTCCCAGGAGGAGTTCAGCAAGGCCGATGGTTACTCGCGGGACTCCATTGTCATAGGGGACGAGACCTGGGTGTACCTTTATAATCCCCCCCTGCTGGTTCTAGTTGCTGGAGGTAGTGCCCCAGGTGTGGTTCTGTCCTAATTCACCCCTCCTGGGGCCGTGTCGCATCCAGCATTATGCTGACAGTCTGTTATTTTCAGATGCTGTCGGTTACACCTGAGCGTCTAGTCCTCCCCTCAGTGTCAAGGCCTCCGCCAATCGGCGCGTAGAGTGCGGGCTAGAGCTCGTGCCCCCAATCTGGACAAAGGCACGTGGAAGTTTGGACCGTGAACACCTGCGGTTTCACCATGATAATGCACCACCGCATTACACTGCAGCTACCTGTACCTACGTTTTCGGCGCCGGAGTCGAACTTATTACAGCCCCTCCTTGCATACCTGACATAGCCCCCTTGTCACTTCCGGCTACCCAAGGGTATCAAATGTTGTCGCCATGGCAATAGGTTAACCAAGCCGGAGGCCTGCATATACGCCTGGTATGCATAGTTTTCCAAGCACCAGCCAAGTGACGTTAGGTCCGACTTTGATAGCTGGTTAAGAAAGAGCCCATTGAGTGGGAATTAGTGAGGGCCATCATTGACTTTGAAGTTAACGTGGCGCACTGCCCATAAGCTGTTTTCTCTGTATTGTCCTCCATTGCCACCACGCCTTAATGCACTTACGATTACTACACAGCTCCCCACGTTACCCTTATCATTACGGTTATTTTATTAACGGCCACTGTAATATCCCACTCCTGGCTCATACACGGCCATGCAGATCTCGGATGGCTATGACGCACGGGCGCTTAAATGTAACGTTCGGCTAAGCCACACACTAGCTAACCAGCTATCCAACGATTACCCCACTGCGCAAAGACCGATAACATCAGCCCAAGGCCCCTGGTCTCCGACTACCACATCGTTTGATATTCGTAGCAATCCACCACTCTCCACGTCCTTGTGTGATCTATTTTCACCCTAGTACCGTGGCTGTGTCGTCCCGGCTTGCATCCTTAAGTAAGGACCTTTATTTCAACCTCGACCGACTTCCCTGACACCTTACCGGGCGTCATGCGTAGGCTTTATGGACTACCTGCATGTCCTTCAGCCTTTTAGATACCACCACTACTCTCCGCCTTTTCGTCCCAGCATATTCGCTGCTCGTCAATTCCCTCATTCGATTCCTGCATCCCATCCCCTAGTGCTGGCCGTATATTCCAATATTGCATGCCTTTGTTACTCTCATTGGCGTCGTCCGTACCTTTCGTCATGCTCCCGAAGTTCATCAAGCGGACGTTATCCACCGACCACCGTCCAATTGATACTTACTCGGCGGATTAAATACTCCTATCTCCGTGCTGTTCATAATATTATATTGTGGGAAAGAATGCGACACCCCTTCTCCAGGTGTGTCCTCCGCTGCTTGTGTCCATTACAATAAGCCTGATCGTATCATTAAGCTATCATTGACCCCACCTCCACTGCTGCGCCTTAGGAACGCTGTCATCAACTTCATGTCATATCAGGTTAGAAGATGAGACATAACGGTAGCACCAGGCGGTTCCACATGGCCGAACGGATGTTACCGGCTGAAGTAAATAAGCGCGGGCGTTGCCATCGAGACGTAGAGGAATATCACCTTGCAGCACGCCACATCGGCGGCGAAAATCGGCCGGCCTATCGGCAGCGGATGTCGACCTGTCAGAAAAGAAGATGAAGAGAGAACAGTAATATGGCTAACATTAGACATGTTGTTCTTTAATGCAGTTGTCCGATCCAACCACCAGAGGCACGCCATCCGACGCACCTATAGCGCCATTACCCAACGACTGCAGCGCCACGACTCTGCTTTCCATAAATTTTTATTCGATCACCACACGCATCACTCAACTTGAAAGCCGACGATAGGTCAATAGCGAACCTTACATACCCACCCTTGCGTAATTTTATTGTACATATCATCTAACCAAGGCAAAGATCTGGCAAGGTGTCAATCGGACTTCAGGACTAACAACTCCCTCCTGTTCACCACCCGCGCTTCACGTGCACCAAAACCGGACTGGTAAGGAGTTTAGATTATCCAAGTCCACCTGCCTTATATAAGGGCGTCTGGTTGGCAAAATCAATATAAAGGTTCATCACCATAAGCGACATACGTTTGATGTGACGATCCAAGGGTTAGCGGTGTGCCATTCATATGCGAAATGGGGATTGAATAGTTAGTAAGCAGGATTGGTATAGATGGTGGTGATAAAGTGTGAGGTAGTTGAACGGACTGGACAATACTGATGGGAACCAACCCCAGGATGATAGGAAGTCACTTGTTAAGTAACCTTGGGAATAACCTACCGTGATTGCATTTTTGGGAACTACTAATTGAACTCGTGATGGCGTTGCAATCACCGGAACCTTCAAGTGTGCTATAATTTTACAGGTCCCCCGGTCCGCAAGTCCCACAATGAAGCCCTTGCTATTTATTAGGCAGCCGCCATTAACCCAAGTACTATTGACTGCACTTCTTCTGCCCAGGTGATCTGTTTCCATGCGGGTTTTCACTAGAGGTGCATCCATTCTCGTGCAGAATTTGACCCGCATGCAGCTTGGTTTAACCGTGGGAGAAAGGTGACACCAGTGCGGATTTGGATACTACAACCATCTCAACCGTTCCCGTTAGTGGCCACAGATGTGGCCAATCGAGGCTGCCCGGTAACCTTCAGTCAACCAAGTTTTGGGTTGGGGTTCAGGGATAAGTACCGCGAACCACCGTGTCCAGCTTCTCAATTACAGCGGCTTTGGTTTCTTTGGCAACACTTATTACTTATTTTGGTAACGACTACTTTAAACTCAATGTCTGGGTTCTCTGACACTGATGTACATTGTCTATTATATAAAGCATTCTAAAGTGATCCGTTTGGCCCTTCTATGTTTGTTATTTTGGACGTCTGGACTGTTTAAATGCCCGTCTCTTTTTAGAATCTGCCCCGACTTTGGTGGATAGGCGGAAGGTGCCCGCAAATATCTAATACAGTATTAGACTCAGATGACGTATACTGTTACATTGTGCCCAGAGTTAAGTTCCGGTATAAAGCTGGGGTTCTAGCGATTGAAGGTGGCTTTATAGGCTAGTGTTTTTATATTAGAATTTCAGGATGCACCCGACTTCATACCTGGTTAGGATGATGCGTTGTAATATTCCCATAAGTCTGCTATTACGGCACCAGGTTTGGCACATCCAATCGGCGTCAGCACTTTGAGTCTTGACATCCCGCTTTCAGTGGCACGTCTACTTCCTACATTAGGCGAATCGGGTCATATAGGGACACCAGTACTGCGGATGAAGTGGTAGGACAGTTGGTCCAACTTATTAGCTACATATAGATACATACCACGGATTCCCTCAGCTTAACGGCCATACTGAGTGTACCATGACCTCTAACATGGTCCTTCGGCATAAGTTCTTGGGATAGTGGTGCTTGGCAGTTGAAGGTAAGGCCGAATGCCCTCCACCAGGGTATCATGCGTTGGAATTTCGAGAGAGCGGTGCCGAACATGACCTTGGAACGTCATACCCTTGGCAGCGGGCGAGATCAGTTCGTATGGGAAATGAGTTGCACATACGATAGGCAACTTCCGTCCCCCAAACCTGCTGGTCGTTGGAAGAAACGAAATAAGCCCTTGCCAGTATACAAGTGCCACCACCCGGCGACTCGGACCGCCTAAGAGGATATGGATACGTCATCTGCTTGGAATTCTTTGGCGGCATACCGCCGCCATCACCGCCAACGTAGAATACACCCAAGTTGCAGGCCTATCAAAGGGCTCTCAAAACCCCCTTCCATAAAGGCCAGCTAACCTTACAAGTACAAGCCCTCTTATTACATAGTATATTTCCACATTCAATTTCTATCTACCACACTGCACCTTAGCACAAAAGTTATACCTTAGCTTTTACGTACATGTGCATGTTGATTAGTAATACTGTCACGCTCCATTGTCCCCGGCCCACGATTCAACCCATGCAGCTCTAAAATAACCATTCATTCATACGCAACGTGGTCTAGTTGCCACCGCCTGGCGGCGATTGGCCACAGTCAAAAGTGAAGAGTTGCTGCGAGGTCCAGTTTCAATAGCGGCGATAAGGGCGAAATAAGCGTCCTATAGGCTTCCGATTAGCTAGCTAGGTCTTAGCCAACGTTCCTCATGGAATTCTCCTCCCCGGGCAACTTTAGATGTCTCACCAGGTGCCCCCTTTCATCTTTCTCTAAGTGCTTTTGCTCGCCCTTTACGTATTGCCCTGTCCCATTTCTCCCTTCTCGACTAGCTTCGTTGTAGCATTTTACTCGCAGCCCCCTTCCTACGCAGTGCGACCCGCTATGCCGACCACCATCGTCCGCTCCGTCGCGGATGCCACCGGTCCGGTCTTCCGGGAGACCTGCGAGCACATTCTCAAGGCCAAATGCGCAGCTGCCCGCGGTCCTGCGGGTACGCCTTGCCCCCAATTGCACTTCCGCATCATCAAACGACCATACACCGACCTCTCCCTCGGTGATTGCTCATACCTTAATACCTGCCACCGCCTGGATACCTGCCGATACATCCATTACGAGCTGGACGATACGCCAGCCGAGTCAACGGACCAGCCGTCGGTGGCGGCCGCCCCCGACAGCGAGGCCGATACATCACCTCCCTCCTCTGCAGCTCCCGAGGGTGTCCAGCCACCCCCGACAACTGTGGCCCATGTGGCTGCCCCGAGTGCGGACGGCGCCTCATATCCGCCGTTATACCCGTCCCAGTGGATCAACTGCGATGTGCGTACCCTGGATTTCCGGATACTGGGCAAGTTCAGCATCATCATGGCCGACCCACCCTGGGACATCCGCATGTCGCTGCCGTACGGCACCATGTCGGACGAAGAGATGAAAGCCATGCAGGTCTGTGAGCTCCAGGACGAGGGTCTCATCTTTTTGTGGGTGACGGGTCGCGCCATGGAACTTGGTCGTGAGTGCCTGGCCGCCTGGGGTTACGAGCGCGTGGACGAGATTGTATGGGTTAAGATCAACCAGCTGCAGCGACTGATCCGCACGGGCCGGACGGGCCACTGGCTCAACCACAGCAAGGAGCACTGCCTGGTGGGTGCCAAGGGCCGCCCTCAACGGTGGCTCAACGGTGGGGTGGACTGCGACGTGATCGTGTCTGAGGTCCGTGAGACTAGCCGGAAACCCGACCAGATCTACGGCATCATCGACCGCCTGTCGCCGGGCACCCGGAAACTTGAACTGTTCGGCCGTAGCCACAATACCCGCCCTGGCTGGGTTACGCTCGGTAACCAGCTCAACGGCGCCCGGGTGTACGACAAGGAGGTCGTGGACAAATTCAACCGATGCTACCCTGACACCCCGCTCGCGCTGACGCCCCTGCCCGAGACATTACCCACCCTACCGGCCGAGGATACCGGGTAGTCGTAGGGCCTGGTCTGGATTCTATATAAATAAAATGCACTATCGGCCTATCGTATCTAGTTTGAGCTTGGACGCACAAATGTAGCCGGTGGCAGCTACGAAGGAGGTACTCCCTAGCAAGTTCTCTTTTGTCCACGGCGTTGGTGATGTAAAGTAAGGGGTTCGCAATGGGAGGTACATCGTCACAGGAAGGATACCCGCCTTCCTATCACAGGCAATAGCGACACCACCTCGTTCATTCGACTCGGCAAGTCAAAACGGCCTCCTTGGTGGGATCTAACGGAGTGCATTGATACGCAGCGGCCAATGGTCCTACACTAACCGTCTCCCTCCACGTATCTCACCCAATCCTGACCGCCAAACCAAGCCCACTGGGGAAATCTGACGTTTGTGCAACGTACCAGAGTGAATTCGCACCTTGCACCCAGACGGAGATCAACTGGCCTGGTTCGCGTTTGTCTTCCCCAACTGCGCGCCGTATGAACTGGCGCTCCCCTCCCACCCTCCAGGCAGGCCGCGTTCCCTCACTGGGGGGAGGGACAGGGCCCGCCTCCCTGCTGCAAATGAGAGTAAACTGGTGCTGCCGAGGGTAGTTATATCTATGCAACCGCCCGCACCCGTCACGTATAGATCTTCCCCAACCGTTGACTTCCAAGTAACTACGCCCCCCTTTAGTGCATTTCGCCGTTTGACGTATTCCATCCTTTCCCTGTCGTTCACTTCCTGCTTATACAGCCTTCTATCTAGCTCACCATGTCCGCATCTGACAACCAGAACCTCAAGGGCGCCATCGTTGGCATGTGCAACCCACTGCTCGACATTTGTGCCGATGTTGACACCGATTTCCTGAAGAAGTACGTTCGAAGGTGACTGAGCAGCCGATCCCACGGAATCGCGCTGAAGGCCAGCGATTGGCCACCTCTTCTATGTGCGTCTTGGCTATCTTTCGACTGCCAAGCAGAAGCGACATTACTAGCCTCTCGGTCGCGTACTAACCCTGCACTTCGTAACTTTGCACAAAATCATGACCCTTTCATATTCCTTGTCAGGTATGGCCTGAAGGCCAACGATGCCATCCTGGCTTCGGAGGAACACGTCCCCCTGTAAGTAACTGAACCTTAATTCATCATTTAGGCCCCACGGCCGTCTATTCATTGTTAATCTATGTTTCGCCAAAATCCTGGCGGCCGAATAGGTCACGAAGCGGGGAAACTCACTCAAATTATCTCTCCTTGGTCTGCCACCGCTTCATATCCTCGTCTATGAACGGGCCAGGTTCGACGATATGGTCAAAAAGTACACTGTCAAGTACATCGCCGGCGGTGCCGGTCAGAACGCCCTGCGTGGCGCCCAGGTAAGATCCCGTTAGCCCTAATCTTGATTAACTGTGGGCGATGTAGAACTATACAGACCGAGGTGACCCTTGTACTTCTTATCATGGTGACCAAAACTAACCGCACTCGATCGATCCATGACCTATTATTTCTGCCATTACCTCCCACTGTCCATACTACCCAGCGCCTGCTCCCCGCCGGCGCCACTACCTTCATCGGTTGTATCTCAAACGACAAGTACGGCCAGGAGATCACCAACGCTGCCAAGAAGGACGGCCTCAAGCCGCTGTACATGATTGACGAGGCCAAGCCCACGGGTACCTGCGCCCTGCTCATCACCGGTACCGACCGTTCCCTGGTGGCTAACCTGGCCGCGGCCAACAGCTACGACGTTAAGCACCTGCGCCAGCCCGAGAACTGGTCCAGCATTGAGGCCGCCCAGTACTATTACATCACTGGATTCTTCCTCACCGTATCCCCGGCCAGTATCATGGAGGTGGCCAAACACGCCCATGCTCAAGGGAAGACCTTCATGATGAACGTGTCGGCACCGTTCACCCCGGAGTTCTACAAGGCCAACTGGGAAGAGGTTATGCCCTACGTGGACGTGCTGTTCGGCAACGAGACCGAGGCCGAGGCCTGGTCCAAAAACTTTGGCTACGAGACCTCTGATCTGTCCCAGATCGCCCGCCGTATCGCCGACCTGCCCAAGCTCAACGCTGCCAAGCCCCGCACCGTCATTATCACCCACGGCGACAAAGCCACCCTGGTCGCCGTCCAGGGTCAGGCCGATGTGACCACCTTCCCTGTCAACCCCGTCCCCAAGGCCGAGATTGTCGACACCAACGGTGCGGGTGATGCCTTTGTCGCTGGATTCCTCGGCCAGTACGTCCAGGGCAAGCCCCTTTCGACCAGCGTCGAGTGTGGACACTGGCTCGCCTCCCAGGTGATTCGTGAGAGTGGCGCCAGCTACCCCGACAAGCTTGCCCACTTTGAGGCCTAATTCTCGTCCGATTGACGGACACCCCCCCCCCTGGGGGATCAGGTACTCTTCTGACCCTGTGACCCCTGGCCTTCGATCGCGAACTTCCCCCCCTTTTAACCTAGCCTGCCCCTCCGCCATATCCCTCGGATTCGTAGGGTTGACGGGCTAGAGCTAAACATAGCTATTTCGGACATTGCAAATAAAACTGACATGACATTGCTCGTCCTAGTGCGAATAGCTTTCCAGCTTCTGAAAGGATGATGTGAGGGCGCCGACATAAACGTGTACTAGTACATGGATGGAATATTGTATCAGTACAAGTAAGTGGAGGTAGAATACAGACTAAACCATATATAGGTCAATGAGAGGTACTTGTTTTCGTCCAAGTAGGTCGGGTCCAGAGGCGAGTGTGTCGGCGCGCTTTTTTTTTCCTACATACGGTGATAACAGTTCTCCACTCCTCCGCATGGGCTGTAGTCACACGACACAGGGGGATATTTAGAAACCAATACTGGGAGTATTGAAACAGGCTTACAGGTGAACTTTGGGGACGAAATAGGGGGTACTACTTGGCTTGGTCCATTCTAAAGACGGGGGCATTACTCGCTGCGTCGCTTGCCTTTTTAAATGCCTTATAGGCATGTCTTGAGGCTCTAACCTCATCTCTGACCATGTTTACCAGCTGCGATATGCGGGCCCCCGGTAGTAGTTTGCTAATTAGGTCGCAGAGTCAAGGATACCCATGCTACACTTCCTAGTTCATTAGGATCTATCACTTCTTACTTCATTTTCATTTGCAAGGGAATCATATCTACCTCAAAGCTAACCATCCGGCCTGGTCACCCAATAGGCAGCGGTGAAAATCTTGTCGGTGAGAGAATTCGGGTCATAACCCCCCCCAACGACTAGATGTTTAATCTATCCAGTCCTGTTACTATTCTCTTACTAATTTTTCCGCCATCTTTCACGGCAACCTGAGGTTGAGAGGGTATGATAGGCAAGTCTCCTAGAAAGCCATCGATGGCTATTACTACTGGTACGTACTTTATGCGATTAATCTCGTCAATAGTTTTGATAGGGCCAGGTACAGTTTTAGTAGAGGCCATTATCATTGGTAACGCAGCCTGGGTCTGCCTCTGTCACCCTGCTGAAAACATCAGCAGCTGAAGGGACTGTCCCGAAAGTGGTCCAGTGCTAATCTAGACCCGCGGAGAACGTTTCGATAGTGAAGCGCACCAAGTACCAAGCAAAAACCATCAAGTCTAACTTACCGATATACTCTAAAAGAGCCCACCACAAAATTTGATCACCATGCTATCAACTTCATGTTGCACATACTCCGGCTCATGCGAGATATTTCCCTTACTTATTGGCGGCCGGGTCCAGACACTAAACCTTACAGCAGCGTTTGTAGGGGCCATCAAGACGTCCTTCCCTACACTCAAACAGTGGGTGGACCACTCCGAGTGTGGCTGGGTCTACTGGACCCTCTAACAATGAGATCAGGGCCCAATCCAAGGTGCTCCAAGCAGCAATCGTGCATCCCACAACTGCTCCTACTGTTAATTACCCACAGCCGCAAATACAATAAAAAGGGACCATCCCTTGCCACCTCTCAATTCGGTACTTACCTTACTGGGGCCTGGGCGGTCAAGATTGCCCGGTGCCCAGGCAGGTGGCCCCGCCTGGCACTACCTTCCATCCTTCTTGGGTGTCGGGGGTAGCGGGGACATCTGTCTGCGTTGGGTCCTTAGGGGCTCATCGACAGTACATTTTTTGGTAGTGGACTAGCAGGCTCGCCTGCCGGTCCTTCCTTCATTCACAAAGAAAAGTCAGCAATA
This sequence comes from Tieghemiomyces parasiticus, assembly GCA_027575765.1. NCBI lineage: Eukaryota > Fungi > Kickxellomycota > Dimargaritomycetes > Dimargaritales > Dimargaritaceae > Tieghemiomyces > Tieghemiomyces parasiticus. The sequence goes on from JANBPT010000257.1 coordinate 49,888, forward strand.
GATCTGTTCATTATTCAATTTCGGGTTCCTGATCCAGAAGGCAACTGGACCTGGGGGGATGGCCTGCGGAACCTCCTTCTCGACCATGGTTCTCCCCTGATCGATGCCGCTCACCGCGTTGCTCATAGCATGTACAAGGGTACTGTT
>JANBPT010000258.1:0-50032 GCA_027575765.1 Tieghemiomyces parasiticus
GCGTATCTCCATCTACACGGCCCTTTCCCTGTCGTTCCTGGCCACCGCCATGGCCGGTCCGGGCCCGGGGAATACTGGCGTCCCAGCTGTGACTTTGGAGTCGCCTAGTGAAAACAGCGTGTCTGAGATGAGTGATGCTGATATGCGCAATATCATCCTCAACCTCCCACGCAACGAAGGCGATACAAATGGTGTCAGTTTTCCTGGTAGTCGCGTGGTCAATTATGGCATTGGGCGATATTATAATTACGGGGTAAGCTAACCAAGAGGGCGGGACATGTGGCCTCCCAGCCAACGGGGTCGTGCAGTACACTTTGGCTCCTAGGCCCAAAGTACTGCATTAGGAAGGTGGCGGGCAGTCTTAAATGCTCGACTAGTATCGACGTTCTGACTTGCCTGAGACATTCGGAGAGTCAACTCTAGCAGACACGGCAGTTTTGGTCGCGGGATTACTAACCGGGCTCACAACCACTTTCTCCTTCTCTTGCTATCCCACGTGACAGGATGCACTGCCCCTTTCTTCATACACGGAGAAACTATTGAGCGAGACCGATGCCGCGCGTCTCGAATCACACAGAGAGACCGTTGAAGAGTATATTGAATATATCCCCGAGGAGATTAGATTAGCTTCTCAAAACATGAAGAATGCTTGTGATCGATATGCCAAGTTGGTCAAATTTTCTGCTACCGCCAACCAGAACCAGGGTGAAAGCACGTCCGCTCAGAATGTGCAGACGTCAAGCGAGTCGGAAAAATATCGCCACGACGTCTATAGAGAGAAAGAATCTTGCGAATATTTCAAGAACACAGTTGAAAATTTGACCGCTGAGCTCCAGCAGGCCGAGGCCGTGTTACAAGCGATTCTTACGACTTACGAGGCGCTGCCGGAGCATCTAGCCCGGTTCCCTACTCAGTTGGCAGAACTGTTCCGACCGTTCGTTGAAGCCTGGCTACTTATCGAAGCTGAACTAATCACAATAGATCCAACGTCAATTCCCGGCAGTCGAATGGATTATCCAAGAAGCCAAAAGGACAAACGTCATCCTAGGTACAAACATGAGGAACGTTACAACGCCGATTTTATGTACTGGGGTTATCTCACCGGTTTCGGCAATCATATCCGCAGATTCCTCAACAAAAAGGGGTTGAGCCTGACTTATGCCACCTTGTCCCCGCGTACTATGAACGAAGTAGATAATAGCCGGGAGTCCCTCGTGCAAGGGCTTGCGAAACTGCGTCCTGGCACCACTGCCTCATTGAGCGTACAGGCAATTCCGCCCCCAACCGTTGTGCCCAAGGACCTCATCGGGACACCCTACTCAAACATCTACAAGCTGAGCACTAAACTTAACGACGACGAACTCGGTTTGCTTTTGCGACGTTTCCTGGATAAGCCACGCAGGAACGAGATTATCGCAAAGTATGTAAGCGACGAGGGCAAACTCTTCGACCTGACGAATCCAGAGTATCTCATGGGACCTCGTTTTAACAAAGACTCCCCGTTTTGGGCAAGGGACCTGACTGTGGCACTCGTCACTTTACGCTTTTTCCGTGATCGTACCGCCATCAACCCGAAGTCGGAACTTTACAAAACCTTGGATAATAAGAATCTCGTGCCATGGCCTGTCCAGGCGCATATCTGGGCCATTGGAACGGAGCTAGGCGTTCCCGGGGTCAAACAATTTCTGCCCATCGGTAGTGGCAATATACACGCAATAATCTCGGACTGCGTGAGGGAGCGGAACTGGCAGCATGCGATGGAGGCGTTAAAACAACCCGAATATGAAAAACTTCGGACGCATGAGGACTATAAACCTATGCCGTGCCTGGAATACTTCTACACCGCCTCGCCCATCCGTCTGGGCCCTAACCAGTCCCTCATTGTCCAGACGGTCCGTATTGAAAAAAAATAAGGAGGATCAGGTCAAGGAAACCACTGTCTAGCACGCCATTCCACTGACTCACCGGAGTAGCCGAACTACGAATAAAATATCTCTTTTATTTTGTTTCATCTTCAAGTACGTTAGATGTATTACCTGGGAGTCGGGGTCTATTGAAGCTAGTTAGTGCAGGCGGAGAAGTGCGGATTGGACGGATGCTCTACCCTGGGGGAGGGGAATATCGTCTAGGCTTATATACCCGATGGCTCAGGTCTGTGTAGGAGGTGGATGTGGCCGCAGGAGTACGGTTGGGAAAGAGGACGTGCGTACGCAGAGTGGCTGCAAGTCGGAAGCAGCCTACATGGAGAGGCAGAGGGTAGGTCGATAGGTGATGCTGAAGCGAACGATAGGGAGTGTAACGAGGGGAGCGTAGAGCATTAAAAGACCTGCTCCAAGGTGCATGGCCAGTGCATCGAAGTCGAGTAGTCATCAGGGTGGTTTGGGACACCACATGTGCATTGTATATTTTTATTGTTGTGTAGACTCTGCGGCAGTGGACGAGAGAATCGGTGGTAGACTGGAGACACGTGTATGCATTGGTTGTAATGAGGATGCGTTGCTAGTACTGACAGTGGGGCACCTTATAGGTGGCCATAGGACTTGCAGTGCCTGAGGGCCCTGTCGGTCTGGCATCTGCACACGTGTGGCGCAAGGGCGACGGCTGACGGCGGCCGCTGGCAGCCGTTGGCAGGGACAGCGTAGTAAGGTGTCCACTAGCGGGCCTAGAGCAGGGCCGTCATTGGTCAGGGGTTGGCCCCTGGTAGGGCACGGCAAGCTCGCGATGCGGCTGAATAGGGAGTACAGTCTACACCTGATTATTGCCAAGGGCTGTCATTACCACTGGCTTGTTCTAGTTGAGGCTGTAGTCAAACGCTGCGGCTTGACGTCTCTTGCTGATCTTTTGGAAGGGAGAGGTCGGACATGGTGCAGCCCCTAACCGCCGGTTGCAGTGACCCCACGCGCATTTAGCGAGTGGTATCGGCAGGTCTCTATTTGCTGCTCTTTATTTCCATAGACCATACGGCCAAGTGGGCCAGTGTTCAGTTTTTAGCTGGCAAAGGCCCTACTACGCCAGATCTTGCTCGAATTAACGACGTATAGGCCTGCTTTTATGATGGTGGTGCCGCTGTAGACATCCCGACTAGCACGGCTGAGGTATGCATGAACTCGCGATGTAAAGTTAATGGGCTGCATAGGTTTCGACGTTTAGTGGCGGTTGCAATTGAGACGATGACTGGCTTTTAATTAAGGGGCGACCGTGGGGTAGTTCATTCTTGAACAACGCCAGTATTATTGGGCTACCAACGAACAGCGGCCACCCCCAGACAGTCAGTCCTGGCAAGGTTGGAACAGCCGTGGCGAGCTCTCCGGCGGCCGACGCTACCACCATGCCCAGCCATGGTTCCAATGAAAACCTAAGGACGGACCATTCAACGGTGGCCACAACCACCAGTAATCCAGAGATACCGTGGAACCTATAGCGACTACAGCCCGACCCCCGGGGTAAGAAAATGATGAATACAACTAACCTACCAGTCCTTACAGATTCCGACCACGCTAGCAACCCCTCTCGGCACCCCCGGTACGCCCACTTGAGCAAGGCCCTCCCTCTCTACTCGGTAGGTCACAATCCGCTCCATGGATGATTGGCGGTGTATTGTGCGCGCCACCGGACAATCTATGCTGGGCGCAACGCAGCACGCACAAACACCGCGCTGGGATGCAAAACCCATCCGGGACCAAAGATACATTTCCAACCTGTTAACGCGTATCGACTCCCAGTGTGTATTTAACCCCATTATCTGCTGTACCCATCGAAGGATGGCAGGCAATGAGTCATCCTTGCGCATCTCCATTCTTTTATAATCAATCGTGATTTCTATTCCCCTTTCGGCTGTTGTCTTTTGGAACTCCGCCCCCTGACCCACAGTGGTAGCCTAGAAGTACCTGGTGGCAGCCACTTAGTCACCTTGGGTCGAAACACCATTGCCATCGCCACTGCCTAGCTGCACGATGGTAAGCCTCAATCTCATCACTGCCACCATACCACTACAATCTACTCACCTTATTACCCCTGCATTGAGCTACACCTAGTTGCCAGCCTTGCAGTCCCTATTTATTCTACCCTTAGCTGAGCCTTTTCCGACTTGCACCCAAGACGAATACTAACCAGTACCAGCCCTCATCATGACTCATACCGCAAGTCTCAACCGGCTATATAAGTCGGAGGAAAGGGTAAAAGATAGATGACCATTGGATATGGTTTTTATTGATACTCGGGCACCAATTGCGAGATGTATAATAGATACCAAGTTAGCAATTTTACCCCCGTCTATCTGCAAGATGGACTTGGTGTCCTTCGGATGATAAATGTCCGCTTGATACAAAGGGCTTCGGCTAATTAGCTGTGCGGTCATTGGTGCCTGAAACGTCTTCGAGGCGGGCGCCTTTGTGTAGCGTATTTGTGGTGGCGGTGGTGAGTTCCGTAGCACCCACCGGCAGATCTTTATTCCGCAACACTCTGTACTATACAGCCTTTGGACTAATGTCGTTCATACCATTTATCCGCGTACCGAAAGATGGTCAATGTACGGAGCTTAGCGGTGCCTTACCACTCACATAAAGTGGTCCCTACTTGCGTAGTATCAACTGCCCTCAAATCACCTCAACTCGACGAATACTGTGGTAGTCGAGACCCCCAGGGGGTGGTTTATTGCGATTCGTTGCAAGATAGAGAAAAGTAAAGGGTAAAGATTATTGGGCGTGGAGGTTTCGTCAGCTTATATAGTCGGGATGTCTGAAGTCGAGTCTCTTAGTTAGTCAGTTGGTTCGTGAGTCCTTGGTGCTGACCAATGGCTGATGTCAGGGGGAAGGTTGCAAGACCTGTACGGCGTTACGGTGGCTTGCCAGGCTCTGCAGTCTGTCGGGTCTTGGGTGCCGAGAAATACGCCGTCTGAAGATAACGCGCTGATGTTGGACTAATCGGCAGGGTGAGGCGGAGAGACTGACGATAGCAGTGCGGGTTAATCTCTTACAGAGTTACTGTCGAAGCTCTAACGGTAGGCGGCCGTACTATGCCCAAGACCCCATCTACACGGCTGTATAATTTGTGCTGCCCAATATGGTACCGTTAGAGAGATGTACAGTTATTCGATTACTTTGAGAGACTAAATACGCACAGCCATTAAACCCTCAGAAAGAAAGGACGGCTAAGGTAAATAAAAAATAGTCGGAATGGTCACACATATCCCTACAACTCAAAGTGACCCGTCCGGGAGGAGTCCTTCTATGAAGGCGGGTCTCTCGTAGTCGCTGTACAACCCTAACTACTCGACTATACATTTCACGCCGCCCATTAATATGCCATCGGTGAGACGTTAAGTTGTTCGATTGTTTCCGTCGAATAGATGCACAGAAACACACAAACCCTCGGCGGCAACGGACAGCTGAAGAAGAAATAGTTGGGCTGGACAAGCCTATCACCTATAAGCCAAAAGAGCCCGACCCGGCAGTTTCCTTCCCGCAGGAGCCATGCAGCCCTATCATCTCGCTGGTGTACCCCACTTTATCCACTATGGCACCGTTAGAGATATAAAGGCGACCCAACCAATTCGATCACATTTAGATTGGTTATTAGACACTCGGGTACCGACCAAGACAGACCCAATTAAGGTTGGTCACCTTTTACTCAAACTGCAGCTGTCCTTTCTCACCGAGGGCTTTGTGATTTTCTGCATGCTATCATCGTAAACATAAATTATTAGTTGGCCCAAAGATAGGGCGGAGAAGGTTGCTGCAGCGGGTGGTAAAGTGCTACCAAAATATTGAACGATACAAGGAGGGGCATAGAGGAATGCATGGAGGAACCCAGAGAGGCCAGCTGGGTCCGAAACAGCCAATGGATTTTGGCTTTAGGGAGGTTTTAGATAGAAACGAAGGGAGGCGTAAAAGGGACCACAAGCGAGGGCGGCGAGCGAAGCAACAGGGGAAAGAATGGCCAAGGGGCCAAGGACGAAGGGCCAAAAGGGATAACGAATAGGCGAAAAGTGATAGGGAACACAGGGCCCTAGATTAGTCGTGGACATTGGATCTAAAATTTACCTTGGTATGATTAGTCGAAGTCGATTCCTTTTACCATTTGTACGCTGCAAACAGACAAATGCGGTGGGCGCATTAGACTTCCGGGATGATTTTTTTTTTTTGGGGGGGGACTTAACATATGGATCCCTATAGGCCGAAAGGACCGATCTCAGCGGTTCCCGTAGCCAAGGGCAGGCCGCTTACAGTTCCGGTACGACATCAAGCTCGACAAGGTATACCGGAAACGTCGGATAGTTTTTTTTAGTGTACAGAGCCTGAGGGATAGGGTTGCGCCTGCCTTGCCGTTGTTGACGAGGGAGCAGGTAAGGGAAGCATAAAGGATGCCGACACTCCATTTTGGACACATATATAGATGGCAGCTCAGCCCACTGCCGTTGCTGTTCACCATCCTTCACCTGCTTCCTCTCCAACTCGCCTGCCTATCCCAGTGGCCCCGCCGTCTTCCATTTGTCCGGGGTTTTATCCCATACGCCAACCAGGCCTGTTGCTTCCCAGCCACAGTACCTCCCTTCGACGGCCATCATGCGTGTCCTTATCGTTGGCACTCTAGTTGCGGGACTTACGTACGGCATGGCTACGTCCGAAAGGCCATCCCCTCCTCTAGAGAGACTTCCCGTAGAGCTAAATCACTGTACTGCTTCCTACTTAAAGTTGGACGATGTGGTCGAGTTAAGGGCGGCCAGCCACGCCATGAGAAAGAACTTTGGCGATGTGAAGATGATATGCAACTTACGTGCCCATAAAAAGGTAAGTACTCGAGCTATATCTCCAAAGGGCTTAGTGTAGGCATCACCATTACCAGCGCCAGAGCCTATTGACCTTGGGAAGCAGGTTATAGCTAAGGCTTTATGGGGCTAGTTGGGCGGCTCAACACCAGCGGTCAATGCTCTCTCCTTCTGATAGCCAGAGGATGCACAGATTCGTTACAATTTAAAGCTAACGGCATTGCTTCACCACGCAACGATTGTCCACATGTAATTAAATTGGCCGTGGCAGGCGGCTCTCAACCTTCGTGATGCCGTCAATGTGTTCATAGGGCCTCCCAACGCCAATGTACCCCTCAACGAACCGGCTCTTAACCAGGTTACCTCTCTACTCATGCCAAAGTTAATCCCGGTTTTTAGTACCCTGGCTTACTTTTTGCTGGTGAAATATTATCTCGGCTCTATTTTTCTAATCACGCCCCAAGGCAACGCTTACCGCTGGAGCAAACTCGGCAGTTGCTACCTTAACATATGGACCGAGCCGGACGCCGATGACGTGGTGATTATTCAACCGGGCGACATCGAGGTTTATGTGCAGAACATCAGTCGTATTTATAGATTAACAAATGAACAGCTAGAAAATGGTTGTCTCCACAACGTTTTTCGTGCTGTGGATGAGGCCAGGCCGGACCTTAAGGCCATCAGCGACGCAATCACCTTGGTCTCACTTGAGAAGGCGCAACGGCCTATGGAAGTGGTCGACGATTCCACTTTCCTTCCCTTCGCCCTGGCCCACGGCTATCACCGCACCCTCTTTGATATCACTCGCGTACTTTTGAATGGTGATTTCCAGCAAAGCCTACGCACTACATTCGCCCCAGGAGACATTATGCCACCCTCTTTCTCACGCATTCTGGACGTAAGCTTGCCCTGTATCCCAAGGATTTTCGGTCGGAACCCAGAGTCGCCTCTCATACTAATCCCCCTTGATTATATGGTCAACGATATGGTCATACATTTTGCGGGCATCGTGGTCGCTACCCTTGCTGCTCAGGGCAAAGTTGACGAAACCCTGGCTTATCTCAAGGACCTCGAAGAGTTCGTTAAGCTTAAAAAGACGAATATGCCTGCCAGCGACAGCACGTATGACTGGGTCGACTCACTGAGAGCCCTCCCCTTCATTGCAAGTGCCCAGTGTGGACAGGAAGCGGCCATGCACGAGTTCGGCCCCCGGATGGCGACGCAGTATATCTTAATGACCAAGCATGCAGGTTTCTATGGCTGGGATCGTGCCAAGAAAGCTCTTGAGGACTTCAAGAACTACTCGGGCCCACCGCCTAACGACGTTATTTATGTTGATAATGATATTCCAGAAGAGTATCATCCTAGTAACGACCCTTTACCCTGGTATCTCAGACAGAAGGATACTGTCTTGTCAGGTATGGTATACATCGTAAACCCTATGATCTCGTGTACCAACGACGGAGAGCTGTCGTTCGTGACATTAAAATCGCCCGACATGGCCTAACCTGTTAGCGTATCACCATCATTCACGGCTCGACAGTACACCTTTATTTTTAGCAATCCGGCCCTTATGACCAATACTGACAACTTGTTTAGTTGTTGACCGTTTTCTATTATTAAATAACTAAGTGATTTCCCACAGCAGTACCGAATTCACTGAAAACAGGCACTCCTGAATATGTGGTGATCGGTTCGTGCGGGGGGGTCGTATTCCACGTTGCAGGAATAAGAAAATAGATGCTTATGAGACATAGTTATATGACGGTGGGGCAGGCGGTAAAGAAAATGGGTAAGCAGAAGTGGAGGGGCGCAAGTAGCGAAAATGGGCAAGGGCTTTGGTTATTAGGGGTTTTCTGAATTGTTGTAGATAATAAAAAATATGGCGGATATCTTTAAAGGTGGGCACGGATAACGCTTTGCAGACGGAAAAGGCAAAGATAGAAGGCGCACACGGGCGACGCCTCAAATAGTATGATAAACGACGATGAACATAATAGATCTGGCAACAGGGTTACGTTAATATTTCTTCACGGTTCTTCATTGACAAGGAAATCGAGGTGCTCACGGGCGACGCTCCGATGTAAGTGCAGTAGACGGCATAGAAGTAATAAATCAGTTATGTTGTCAAAACCTCGATAGGTACTTGATATTTATTGAACAATTACGGGTTATAGCTTATAAATCGGGAATGATACCCTTAAGGAGATCCCGTTTCCAGGTGGCAAGGTTAGTTAGCGAGTAAATAAATTTTTAGGAAAGATGTAGGGATAGGAGACCCCTTTTCTCTTTGAAAACATGTTTTGTAGAGATGTAGCAGTCAATACAGTGGCATCAAAACCTGGTTGAAAGTAACCCGACGTTTGGACAAAACGGCAAAAGACAATTCGAAACAAGTGGTGGGAATTTCCGCCTTCATTATTTCACCACAATAACAGGAGCTGTGGTTATTATGAAGGGGTTTAGGGTATGTGTGTTGAAAATAGCGGCGGAAAGTCGTGGTTCTTGTTGAATTTCTGCGGGGGATGGTAAAGGCGACAGTATTGCTGAAATTATAATAGATGATGGTTAGGCGGAGATAGTGAAGACGCGTTCAAAAAACGGTGCATCAAAAGGTAGGTAAGCAGGAGTTTTATCGTAGAGGTGAAGACAAATTCGGATGGTGCATGAAGTTTATTCTCAGTTCGTTTAGGTGGCGGTTTTTATATCCGCAGAATGTCTTGCACAACAAATAAGTAAATTTTTTCTGAGAGTTGTAAAAGGATTTTGAGGGCGGAATGTCCTATAGTATCAGAGACGGGGCGTAACTTAAATTGAATGCAGGAAGTAGTGATAATAATGGACGGTTGACTAAGAGTCGGGCAATAGACACACTTAGTCCAACAAGTTGGTGCGCAAATGGCCCCCTTGGCACTGGGTGAGGGTTTTGTGCCGCGCTTTTTCACCACAATAGTTGGGCCCCGTGAAACTCTATGTCTTATTCTCAGATACCAATATAAGGTCGTAGCGGTCTTATCTAATCGGGACGATCAGACGTACCATGAAAGATTAGAACCTTTTTTGTTCTTCTTAACCGAACGCCTCCGCCAGCATTCATGTTTAACGGTTGGGTTAGAATAAAGTGGCGATGATAGGGAGGAAAACTAATCTGTATAATCGACACTCAAGGCGATGAATTGGGAATAGTGGAGGTTCGTAAAGCTGTTAGTCAACGGATGCGGTGAGTCGGGTCATAGCCTCATCCTGTCATCCGCGAGCTATGGTCAATACGATGCCTGGGTATCGAAGGTAAGTTCGTACCGTGGGAAATAGGCAATGCTAGAATTGGGAAGCCTAGATGAGTTGTACGTTTTCTCATCGCATTTTACCAGATTCAGCTTTAGATCTCGACGTATCAGTCAGATTCTTTCTACGTCGCTATCTACTGAAGAGCGCCTGGGTTGAAGCTGAGGCCCATACACAATCATGTATTGTTTTCAACGAACCGGACCCAGTTCAGAGGTTCGATTGGTTCATTCGTAGCAGCAACTTCCATTTTTTAAAATTGATGGTTTTTATGTTCAATATGGGAAGATGGTTAGGATGGCCGATATTTCGTCATTTGGGCAAAATTACCCCTGCAGTCCGGCGCCTGAAGCGTCAGAGATTTCCCTGACAGAAGGTTACGCCCAACAGAGACAATTGTCATCCCTCCCATCATCCGTAATGTCCGACAGAGCCTGATCATTAGCTGTCATTGGGCCAGATATTGTGGAGTGAAAAGAGAGGGCAATGCTATGTGTAAAGGTGGTACAGGTACGACTGCACATACGTAGCGGGCCATCTCTCCGCCCTTCACGTTCCGTTCCGGCCGCAGCTCCGATGACAGCAGCGTGCGTTCCTAGAGTGCAGCGCGTATTCCTCTCTCCCCTCCCCTCCGCCCTCACGTCGGCTCTTCCTAATCCCCACTTCCAGCTCACCCTCTCCCGTCTCGCGCCACTCGCGCACTATGGGCGATTTGTCGTCAACGTCGCACTAACGCGGTCATTGTCCGATCCTGTCAATTGGACGAACCGCTGAATTTCTTAGCCACCCTTCACCTATCCGCGTTCAGGATTCACACAACCCTCCCCGTCCGCCCGCTTGATCTACTGGGCTAGATTTTTATTTGTACTGGTAAACTCTTTTGGCACGCCGTAGCTTGGAGCCATCGCTCTTAGCAATGCCCGTATCGCTTAAGATCCTCACCAGCCCTGTACGACTTGACCTTCCCCGCTCTGACACACTACGTCTACATGCCGGTAGGGGGTAATGAACATGGTTTCGAGTTAGACTGGTCTGGGGAGAGGAGGGAGGTGTGAAGCCCTTTTTCCCGCCACCTCTGGACTCGGACAGAGATACGGCGTACAGGGTAGTACGCTTGGTTTAGTCCCAGTTAATAGCAGCCTCCGGCCTTTTACGGTAACCTCGATTCACGTCAACCGACACTACCCGCCATGCCCTATATAATGGACCGCGCAGCCGCCCCGCCTCTCTACTTAGCTATCCTCTCATTCCCATTATCCTCCCTTCAGACTGCTTACCTCCATACTTAACCACCCCACATCATTTGTCTACCCTATCCCGATCCTCTAGCCTACCTTACTTACTAGCTACCCTACGTTCCATCCTCCTCCTCTCCCCACCACCACCATTATCATCACCACCACTAGTTGAACTCACCATGTTTTCTAGCGAACACGATAAGATTCAGTTTGGCTGTCTCTTCGCCACCTTTTTAGTGTGGACGTTGACCATCATTCCATTGTACGTGTCACGTCGGGCGGCCGACGGGGGGTTTAACCACCACACGCCGCGCATGCAATACAACTCGCTCACCGCCTCGGGCCTACGGATCCTGGGCGCTCATGTCAACACCATGGAAGCCTTTACTCTGTTCGCCGTGGGTGTGTTCGTTAACCGCGCCGGCGCTGGGAGTGTCGTCGTGGCCGACGCCGTGTCCATCGTCTTCGTAGTCTCCCGGGTCATTTACGTACTGACCTACATGCTCAATTTGTACCTCATCCGCACCGTCATCTGGTTCATCGGGTTCGTTGCCACGTTCACTCTCTACGTGCTGCCCTTCTGCACCTAAGTGTGTCGTGCTGTATGAAATAGCTCTTTTTTATCGATGCAGTCTACTGCATTTGTCCCACTTTTATATATATATATCTATATCCAGTGAATCCCACCTCTCTCGTCTGTAGCCTACGCTAGCCTGTGCCAATTTTGATTCCGTAATTATTATTTACCCATCCTCTTTTTAACCCTCTATTCGACTTCTCGGCCACGAGCCACATCCATTTCCTATCGCTACGTCCGACTTCATTTATAGATATAAAATCGGGCACCGCCCATCAAACTATATGAATATAAGCTGCCGGCATGTGACACCAAACGATATCGAAAGACTGCCTAGTAGGGGGGCTCCAATTCCAAGTCAGTGAGAGCCGGCCCGCCCTAGAGCTTAAAAAATTAAAACAATAAAAATAGGCCACCCGACAGGTCCACTTTTCCCTCAGCCTATTCAAACTTAATACCCTGGGCCAGCGGGAGCTGACCGCTGTAGTTGATGGTACAGGTCTGGCGACGCATGTACTGCTTCCAGCTATCGGATCCAGATTCGCGACCGCCACCGGTTTCCTTCTCGCCGCCAAAGGCGCCGCCAATCTCGGCCCCGTTGGTGGGGATATTCACATTGACGATCCCACAGTCGGAACCAGCAGGTCCGGTCCAGCGGAAAATCTTGGCCGGGTCGGTGGTGAAGAGACTGCTGCTTAGGCCCTGGCCCACGCGGTTATTGAAGGCGATGGCCTCGTCGAGGGTTTGGTATGGAATGGTATGGAGGATGGGTACGAAGATCTCGTTCTGGACCACAGGAGTATCGGCCTGAACGCTGGTGATGGTGGGCATCACAAAGTTACCGGGCTGGTCGGTGAGCACCTCACCGCCATACAGGATTTCGCCGCCCTGGGCCTTCACGGCTTCTACGCCACGGCGGTACTGCTCGACGGCCTGGCGGGTGTGCAGCGGGCCGCAGAGGTTGCCTTCCACCAACGGATTGCCCACCCGGACCTGCCCATAGGCCTTGGTAAGCTGGGCTAGGAAGGGTTCGCGGATGGACTCGTGGAGGAAGAGGCGCCGAGTGGTGGTGCAGCGCTGGCCGGCAGTGCCCACGGCGGCGAATAGGGTGGACCGTACAGCCAGGTCCAGGTCGGCGTCTTCGGCTACGATGATGGCGTTATTGCCGCCGAGTTCGAGAAGTGAGCGGCCGAACCGCTGCTGCACCGTAAGAGCGACTTCACGGCCTACCTGGGTGCTACCAGTGAATGAAAGGAGGTCGACCCGGGGATCAGCGGCCATGGTCTGGCCAATCTCGGTTCCGCCGGCCACTAGGGAGCAAAGGGCGCCGGGCAAGCCGTTGTTTTCCAGGACCTCGGCCAGGATGCGGGTCACGGCTACCGAGCACAGACTGGTGGTCGGTGCGCCCTTCCACACCACGGGGTTACCACACACCAGACTGATGGCGCTGTTCCAGCCGTACACGGCAACGGGGAAATTGAAGGCCGAGATGACGCCCACGGTGCCTAGCGGGTTCCACATTTCCATCATGATGTGACCGGGCCGTTCAGACGGGACCACAGCGCCGTTCAGCATGCGGCTGAGCCCCACGGCGTAGTCGGCAATGTCGATGTACTCCTGGACCTCGCCGATGCCCTCGGGAATGATCTTGCCCATTTCCAGGGATACCAGCTCGCCCAGGGGGCGCAGTTTCTGGTGCAGGGCCTCACGCATCTGACGGACCAGCTCGCCGCGCTTCGGGGCGGGCATGTCGCGGAGGATGGGTTTGGCGCGGGTCACCTGGTCCATCACCCTGTGGTAGTCGGCCGGGGTGGCGGTCCGTACCGTGCCAATGACCTCGTGGGTCGACGGGTCGATGGACTCGATGGTGGGGCCGCTGCCGTACCACTCGCCGTCGTAGACGCCGGGGTTGCTGTCTCGGCGGAGTCCCAACTCGCGCAGGATGCGGCCAGCATCCACCCCTGCGGTGGCTGCCGGACGGGTTGTGGCGAGGAGGCGGCGGTGCGGGGAGCGGATAAAGCTCGGGTGGACGGCGCGGAGCCGTAGCAGTCCGGCGTTCAGCATCGTTGGGTGGTCGCGAGGGATGCGGTAGAAAGGGCTTTGGAAGGAGGATGGGTGAAAGGCGCCGGTCGGGCTGGGGGGGTAAGGTGGATGAGGAAGGAGGAGAGTGGCGTTGGAAGGTTGCGTCGAGCGGATGGGAGGAGGGGTTGGGTTTGGGGAGTGGTGAGGATAAAGAGGGTGGGGCAGAGGTCGCAGGAACGAAACGACGGTCCGTCCCGGCCGAGCGGTCGACGGTATGCAGGACCCGCTGGATAGTAAGGGTCTCGACAGTCGAGGAGGGGGAGGCGGTGGCAGTCGAGCAGTGTGGCCACTAAGGGGCGGCGGTTGGGACTGCGAAAAACCCGGCGGTGCTTCGTGGGAAGGCCGCTGGGACAGGCGATAGGATGGACAAGGAAGCCCGCGAGGCGATTTGCCTCGCAGTCGGAATTCTCCCGCAACATTGGCCGGCCAGTATGCGACGTCGACTGGAATTGACTGAGTGCTGCGGGCCCCCGCTGTCCGAGGCGAGCCTGGCTCAGTGGGCGCTGAATGGCGGCGATGCAGGCCACACTGTCCCGTCTCCAGGCTGGGCCAGGGCCCTTCTCCTGTGATCCCGCATGTCCCATACCAAGCCGTGATGGCTAAGCATGCGGCCTTGGGAATGGTGTGAAGGCTCGGAGTGCTATTTAAAAACTGGGGTGATGGATGGCACCTATCATGTGGGAGGAAGATCTGATGCTGTAGCCGCCGTTGGGGGGGGGGGGGGTTCCGTCGGCTCACCAAGCCAGGCGGTCAACGGCTACTGGCCGTACCCCAGCGCCAACCATCCCCCGCCTCGAGTAAGCACGCCGTCGGGCCGGACCACGTGATGTGCCGGACTGCGTGTGCATCCTTCGCTTGAGGCCGAGGGGAATTGATGCTTCAGGCGGTAACCTGAGAGGCTCGTCGCTGTCTCGGCTGGATGGCCCAGCAGTACGTGCTGAAGCCATTAGGCCCTACGCGGAGAGTTATCCGGGGGCGCGGTGTAAAAGTAGGAACGGGGGGTTGTCTCACCCTTATCCTCCGTTGCAAAAATACTACGTGTACCGTGCAAGTCCCTCCCGCATGACGTCGTCCGGTGGCCCCATGAGAGATTACCGAGGCAACTGAGGTTCGACAGTGGTGTAATGTGGAAAACTGTGCTCCACCCCAAAAAGTATAGCCAGATTTGTGGGACGCGCGTGCCAGGTCGGGAGCGTTAGATTAAGTTCATCTTTCTCGACCGCGGGCCGGACCGAGTTTGTAATGTCGAAAGGGAAACGGCCGACGAGTAAAGATGTGGCGGCGCTTCCTTCCCCGTTGACGACTTATCATTATAATTGCCATATCGGGGCGATCTAACGTCACCTCTCACTCTACACTCCTAGCTTATTCCTCCCTGCGCGATCACCGTTGACGTCGATGCGGTTAAAATACCGTACGAGGACACCAAAATTTGGGTCGACAGCAGCGCGTCCCGCATCCCATATTCACCAACCACGAACGCATTGATCCGGTAGAGAACGATCTACCGCACGTCCTACTCGTCATCCTACGACTGACGGCCCAGTCCAAGTCCACAGCGGTTGAAAATAGGTATCATTTAGAGTTCTCGATCGGGTCTGGCCCTGAAGGCCTTTGAATATGTGCCTGGGTGACGTGAAGGGGGGGTCTTGCGTGATGCGGTGCGGTCATGCGAGGGGCCATTACAGACGCGACAACGGCTTGTGTGGATGGCATTAAGGATGTCCTCTCTACGACATAGGTGCGATCGGTTGGAACCAGGGGGGTGCCGTAACCGGATTGGTCGGCCGGGTCGATTTGTTCGCGGGGTTAAGTTTTGTTGCTGCCTGGTGAACCCCGCCCATCGGCCACGGCCTCACACACTCATCACTGTTTCCTCCCGGCGACTCGTCAGAGCCTATAGTTTATCGCGCCGGACCCAGCGTTCAGACAGGCAACCTGCCCATCGTAGCTATGGGGGGGGCATGGCGGCCGTGGCACGAAGCCTCTCCCCCATCCGCCCAACCCGTAAGCCTACCCGGCTCTCTGCAGCTAACGACTTTAGGCTCGAGCAGCAACCGGACCTGTGTCACCCTCTGTATACCCCTCCCCGGTCGGCTCGGATCGAGTGAGATGGGGACGACGGCGCCCCCTCCTCCCACCCTTTCGATCGCTATAAAAACTCCGGCCCGGGCCCCTGCCTTCCTAATCCTACATCAGCTACCCATCCTCTGCCTTCCTATCTTCAGGTGTACCAATTTGTGCCTTCCTGCCGCACCCTCGTCAACTGCATAGCTTTCGTTACTTCCGGCTCACCGTGATCCTCTTTATCACGCCGACGTTCCTACTGACCTTCCTCCCCACCACCATCACCACACCCTCTCTTCCCCCAGACCTCCCTCCCTCGCCCCGTCGCCATGTTCGCTACCGAATCCGAGAAGATTCAGTTTGGCTGTGTCTTCGCCGCCTTCCTGCTGTGGGTGATCACCTTGTTCCCCCTCTACCACTCGCGCTCGCGCTCGGACGGCAACTACAACCACAACACCCCGCGCGCAACCACCGCCGGCGTGGTGGCCGACCGTGATCACCGTGCCGTCGGGACCCACCTCAACCAGTTTGAGGCCTTCACCCTGTTCACCCTGGCCGTTTACTTTAACCGCTTCGGGGCCGGCAGCCACCGCGGCGCCAACATTCTGTGTATCATCTTCGTGGCAGCCCGCGCCTTCTACATCATCGCCTATCTGTGGGGCAAGGGTGCCGTTCGCACCTTCTTCTGGACGATTGGGTTCCTAGCCACCTTCGTGCTGTTTATTCTGCCCTTCGCCACCAACTATTAAATGCATCCTGGCCGAACTGTGTATACGTCCGCCCCTGTTCTCCCGAGCTGTCGAGACCCTGTGCAATGCCACCCTCAGTCTGTTTTAGCCCCCCCCCCCAGTCCCACGCTAGCCACCTTTCACTTTCAGGCGTGGAGGAGTATCGCCCGCCGTACCACCTTTCCTGGTTTCTCTACCACCACTTCGTTCTGTAATTAAACTGTGATTGTATATCTGCCAGGATAATGTGCGCAGAGCTTTGAGGCGCAGAGTAATGCGATATACGGATAGGACCACTCAGCGCAAACTGAACGGACGAAGCCCCCCTTCCCCTCGACCGGCCCAAGGTGGGGGCGCTCTTTTTGGGGGTATTTGGAGCAGAAGAGACGCTGCACATACTTGGGGGTTGTATTGCGGTAGCTTACATTATTGGGTGAGTGGTGTGCTGTTTGGTCAGCTTGGCGTAGCTCTGGTCGACGACGGATGCTCGAAAGTGAGACCGGGGCGACGAGGACCCCTCCTCGTGGCTGGCAAGGCTATGGCAGACCAAAAAGCCCCAGCCCGGCAGAAAAGGTGCCATTTCCACCGAGAAGATGCCTGGCAGCCACTGTGAGCTCCAGGGCCAGCGACGCAGCGCCTGGGCCACAGAGACTGGGGCCGCATGTAGACGCCCTCCCAACCGCTCAGAAGCCGATCTGGCCCCGCCACGTGCTGCGGAAGGCACCCAGATTGCCCTACGTCTCTCCTCTTCCTCTCCACAGCCCGTATCGTGCGACCTTGGCCTGGGTGGGAGCAGGGTTCCCGCCCACGGGGGGATTCCTTGACTGCCGCAGCAGCCCCTCTCTCCCGCTGGCACTTGTCTGCCCTGCTGCTATTCTATCCCGGTCCTCCCAATATGCCCCTTGGCTGGAAACCCTGTATCCAGGCTAGGGCCAGGCTTAGTCACGCACTGGACTGGCTCCCTCCACAACGGCATGGGCTATCAACGCCATTTTAATATATGTGCGGATTGTGCCTCGACGTCACCGTGGGGTCTGCTTACTGAGCCGCGATGGAATCTTTAAACAGACAGCCGCGCGAGGCGGGGATGCTGCGGCACCACCTATCCCCACGGGCTGCGCCCTGGTGGCAATGTCAGCAAGCGGCTCCAGAGACGGGAGGGGAGGGACGGGTTGCACTGGGCCTGTCATGGGCGGCTTTTTTTAGGGAGGCCAGTGCAGGTTCGAAGGAGAGGCCTTATGCTGAAAGGGACAGCGGCGCCTGGCTCCGCACGCTGGGGCTGGGGGCTTTACGAAGCCAGTCCGGGTCCGGGCTTGCTACCATCTGCCCTGGCCCTGCCGCTGACGACTGCACAGCTCCAACCTCCCCACCGCGGTGATGGCAGGTGTCATATCTGGGCCCGCGTGTTGCCGGCCGGGCGACACCTGCCGCACAGCTCCTCCGGTACGGCACTCCAGTTTCCAACCGACCACTATTAAATAGGCCATCTCCCTACGCTCCACCGCCCATGTCGTCACTTCCATCGCCCGCATTCATCTTTATCACCCTGCCCATTTCCGAGTTCGCAGTTGACCACTTCCCATCGGCCGCACTTCCGCCATCTCCCCATCCCCCCCTCAGATTCCTTACGCATTTTATCCCCGATCGTGTTGCCGCCCCCTTTCCATTTGTCCTTCTTTATCCACCATGGCCTCTAATTCCCCCCGAGATGCCAATCCTGCCACCACTGGCCCTGATGCCACGAACGGCCACGGCCCCTCAGGCCCGACCGGCCGGGGGGGTCGGCGCGGTGGCCGATCCGGGGCACCCCGACGCGATCGGCCGGCATCACACAGTGCCGATCCGCCCGAGGGTGCGCCCAAGGAAGGTGGCACGGGAAAGCCGCGCCGTAACCGACCACGCCGCACGCGGGGCCACGGCCCTGCTGCTCATGGTGACGGGGCTCCGACCGAGCCGGTCGAGGAGGGCGATCTGTGCTTCATTTGCGCCAGCCCCATCAAGTACGCTGCCCTCGGCCCCTGCGATCACGACACGTGCACGACCTGTGCCCTACGGCTCCGGGCCAACTACAAAACGAACCAGTGCCCGTACTGTAAAACCGAGCTGGGCGAGGTCATCTTTGTCGAGCCCAAGGGCCGATCCTACACCGATTACCAGCCCAAAGACTTTCCCGCCGCGGATCAAGAGTTGGGAATCCACTACGAGACCACCGCCATCCGGGACCAGTGCGCGGAACTGCTTAGCTTGCGCTGCCAGTGGCGCGGGTGCCCCCACGTCGCCGGGAACGGCAAGTGGAACGACCTCAAAAAGCACGTCACTGAAGTCCACCACATGTACCTCTGCGACTTGTGCGTCAGCCACCGGAAGGCCTTCGCGCATGAACTCCGTCTGTTCACCAAGTCTCAGCTGGTGGGTCACATCCGCAAGGGGGACAAGTTCGGCTTCGAGGGCCACCCGAGCTGTAGCTTTTGCCAGACGGCCTTCTACGACCGGGACCAGCTTTACGAACACTGTCGTGACCGGCACGAGCAGTGTCACATTTGTCGGGCGAACGGGACGGGTATCCACCAGTACTACCGCAACTACAATGAGCTCGAGAAACACTTTCGTGCGGACCATTACGTCTGTTCGAAGCCCGACTGCCTTGCTAAGAAGTTCGTCGTGTTCGACTCCGACATTGACCTTAAGGCCCATATGCTGGAGGAGCACCAGGTGCCGGGTGCCTCGGCCAAACGGTCGGCCCATCGCGAGGCCCGTCAAATCCCCGTGGATATCCACTATCGCGGCGGCGATGAGGGCGCCGGCTCCCGATCTAATTCCCAAGCGTCGACGGCCACCGGACTGGACCAAAATCGTCGCGGGCGTGGCAACGCCGCCCCGTCCACCGCGGCCCAGGGCTCCACGGCATTTCCCAGTCTGACCGAAGCCCGCAATCGCGACGACAGCCGGTCCAGCGCCGCTGCTCCAGCGCGCCGCGCCCCTGCCGGTTTTGGCCAGCTCACGGTGGAAGAACCCGAGGAGCCACCGACCGGTCAGAGTGGGAAGGCCAAAAGCAAGGGCAAGGCCGCCCGTGCGACGGCAGCGGCTGCTTCAGCGGCGGCCGTGGCATCGGATAGTGAAGGTCCCACCCCATCCAACGCGGGTTACAATCGGGCCGCCACGAGCAATCTGCCCCCCTCGGCCTCGGCCGTCGTCCAGGGCGGATTTGCCAATAGTTCGAGTCCCATAAACGACTGGCCCACGCTTGCCGCGCCCTCGACCGGCGCGTCCTCGTTACCGTCGTCTTCATCGGTCTGGGGGGCTGGAACCCCTGCGGCAATCCACCACCAGTCCCGGCCCATCTTGTCGGCCTGGGGCGTGCCCATCCCTGTGGCCGCCCAGCGTACCGGCTCGCGCGGACGTAAGGGCAAGACTCCGGCCTCTGATCCTTCAATCGATACTACCGACCCCGCCCTCGTCCGCCAGCACACCGAAGTGATTGACCAGATCCGCAACATTTTCCGGGACGACGAATCGAAGCTTGCCAAATTCCGGCGCCTCACGTCGGAGATGCGACGCAACGACATAAGTGAGGACACCTATGTCGAATCTCTGTGGGCGTTTATCAAGACGGAGGGCCATGATAATGGCAGCGATACGATCAGCAGTCAATTCAACCACATTGTGCGCAGCGTCGCCAAGCTGATTGAGGACCCCGAAAAGCAGGCTAATCTTAAACAGGCCTTAAAGGACCACGGGTTGCTGCAGCGTGCATTCCCCTCCTTGGCTGCGCCGGTGCTCAAGCTGGATAACACAGCCACCAGCACTTCCTCTGGTTCTGATTTGACGGGTGCCAACAACGGCAACCACCGGATCTTAGTTATCAAGTCCGGTGCGGGAGGTAACGGCGGCAGCGGGCCGAGATTAATGGGCGGTACGTTCCGTCCACCCACCGCGACCGGGTCAGGGGCCAATAACGGCTCCAACCGGGGCAAGAGGCCCGTTCTGCGGACCTTCATGTCTACCGCGTCCCGTAGCGCCGCCGCCTCCAGTTCGTCTTCCTTGGCAGCCAATGTGGCTCCCCTGCGGTCATGGAACACTTCATCGTTACCATCGTCTGGTCCTACTGGTGGCAGTAGTGGCTCTTCGCAGTCTAGGGCCAGTCTCCATGATTACCCTCAGCTGTAACATGCTATTGTGAGGAAGCTCATCGCTGTACTACTTGCCTTCTCCACTTTTCGCCCACTTCTGCACTCACCTCCCCCCCCCTCCGCCACCACCACCACCACCTCCACCTCCTCCTCCTTTCACCTCCACACGCTGTATTTATACGAGCCCCCGCCTTGTGCGAATGTGGCGCCTTTTCTGTCTACTGGACCTTTTTTTAACTTTTTTTTTCATTTTGGCTCAACTTTATTATTATTTTTCTACAAGATATTATCGAGCCTAACGCCGCTAGTTAGCTCTGCGTTCTGGCTTTTATATGCGATAGCAATTAAATGATAAGCTGACCAAATCGTGACGGCGAATTCATTCGGTTCCCATTGGCAACGACCTCGGCCAACAAGGGGGAGGTGATAGGTGGTACTGTAACCAAGGCGGCCCCCCAAGATGCCTTCCCTTCCAAGAAGACCGCCTCTCTTTAGGTTCGACCTTCCTGATGGAAAATGGACGCCTCCACAATCAATCAGGCGCCTTCCATTAAAACTAAGAAGGAGGCAGCCTTCAGATTTGAGAAGGAAACTTGACCTGATTTGGCGACCTCACTTTTTATAATTGAGGTCGTTAATTGCAGCGCCTAAGATACACCAAACGGTTTCGCGTCATCACCCTAACTACCCATATTTAAAGGCGGCAAACCAGCCATAACCGCCCATTTCATCAAGTGTGTAATAAATGTCTGTATTAACTTTCTAACTAGGCCTGCTCGCCTGCGACCCTCCCTCGGTCTTTACCAGTTGCCCTCTCCCTTCAGGACACACACCCCGTCACACTACCCTCTGCCTCTCCATGTAGGCTACTTCCGACTTGCAGCCACTCTGCGTACGCACGTCCTCTTTCCCATCCGTACTCCTGTGGCCACATCCACCTCCTACACAGACCTGAGCCATCGGGCATATAAGCCTAGACGATATTCCCCTCCCCCAGGGTAGAGCATCCGTCCAATCCACACTTCTCCGCCTGCACTAACTAGCTTCAATAGACCCCGACTCCCAGGTAATACATCAAACGTACTTGAAGATGAAACAAAATAAAAGCGATACTTTATTCGTAGTTCGGCTACTCCGGTGAGTCAGTGGAATGGCGTGCTAGACAGTGGTTTCCTTGACCTGATCCTCCTTATTTTTTTTCAATACGGACCGTCTGGACAATGAGGGACTGGTTAGGGCCCAGACGGATGGGCGAGGCGGTGTAGAAGTATTCCAGGCACGGCATAGGTTCATAGTCCTCATGCGTCCGAAGTTTTTCATATTCGGGTTGTTTTAACGCCTCCATCGCATGCTGCCAGTTCCGCTCCCTCACGCAGTCCGAGATTATTGCGTGTATATTGCCACTACCGATGGGCAGAAATTGTTTGACCCCGGGAACGCCTAGCTCCGTTCCAATGGCCCAGATATGCGCCTGGACAGGCCATGGCACGAGATTCTTATTATCCAAGGTTTTGTAAAGTTCCGACTTCGGGTTGATGGCGGTACGATCACGGAAAAAGCGTAAAGTGACGAGTGCCACAGTCAGGTCCCTTGCCCAAAACGGGGAGTCTTCTTTGTTAAAACGGGGTCCCATGAGATACTCTGGATTCGTCAGGTCGAAGAGTTTGCCCTCGTCGCTTACATACTTTGCGATAATCTCGTTCCTGCATGGCTTATCCAGGAAACGTCGCAAAAGCAAACCGAGTTCGTCGTCGTTAAGTTTAGTGCTCAGCTTGTAGATGTTTGAGTAGGGTGTCCCGATGAGGTCCTTGGGCACAACGGTTGGGGGCGGAATTGCCTGTACGCTCAATGAGGCAGTGGTGCCAGGACGCAGTTTCGCAAGCCCTTGCACGAGGGACTCCCGGCTATTATCTACTTCGTTCATAGTACGCGGGGACAAGGTGGCATAAGTCAGGCTCAACCCCTTTTTGTTGAGGAATCTGCGGATATGTTTGCCGAAACCGGTGAGATAACCCCAGACCCTAAAGCCGGCATCGTAACGATCCTCATGTTTGTACCTAGGATGACGTTTATCCTTTTGGCTTCTTGAAGAATCCATTCGACTGCCGGGAATTGACGTTGGATCTATTGTGATTAGTTCAGCTTCGATAAGTAGCCAGGCTTCAACGAACGGTCGGAACAGTGCCGCGAGGTGCCAAACAAAATGGCGCTTATACTTCGGATGCTCCTCCACTGCCCTTTCAGCCCTCTGGTATGTAAGGTCGAGCTCCCTGAAGGCAAGTTGTTCGGCCTCGAGTAACTGTTTACCATGTTTGCAGTTAAGCTTTGCTTCAGCCAGTTTTTTTTTCGCGGCTTTTACTGCCTCGTTGTAGTCATCTTCTTGCGCAGGCCTATCGGATTCGTTGTGATTCTGGGACGCTACCAAGTCCTCCATCGACGTGGCCTTCTTGAATTCATTCAATTTCTTCTCGGCGTCAGCGAGTGCTGATTCGAACTTTTCGGTACGACACAACTTTTTCGCCGATTCGGAAAGATGGCTTACGCGCCTTTCGACCGGAAACCATTTCGATCTGACGCGAAGGTACTCTTCATAGAGTTCATTATAACCAAGATCATCTCCTTTTTCGAGATCTAAAGGAAGTGATTTCAAAAACTGTCGCGCGGGATGGAAAGAAGAAATGAAAGTGGTTATCAATTTGGTTAGTATTATTCTCCACTAAAGCAATCGAAGTGTCCTGCAGTTGCTGGTCATGAGATGGAAGCAATGCTTACGATTAGGGAAGCCTAGGCGCTCCGCAGGGTACCCTTTTCTGAGGACCACTTGATCCGTCATCATGGTGACTTACATTAACCGCATCAAGACGCCTATGGTCCTTGTAAAGCGCGTAGTTACGGCTAGAAGTTAGTCCGAATTTTTGACGGTCGAGAATTGAGAGATTGCTTAAAACCTCTTCCATAACATGCTGGTTAAGCTTAAGAGTACGGTCTTCACCTGGCGACCCCAAAGTCACAGTTGGGACGGCAGTATTCCCCGGGCCCGGACCGGCCA
Source organism: Tieghemiomyces parasiticus (assembly GCA_027575765.1). Taxonomy (NCBI): domain Eukaryota; kingdom Fungi; phylum Kickxellomycota; class Dimargaritomycetes; order Dimargaritales; family Dimargaritaceae; genus Tieghemiomyces; species Tieghemiomyces parasiticus. The sequence continues at coordinate 23,923 of JANBPT010000258.1, forward strand.
TGGCGGTGGCCAGGAACGACAGGGAAAGGGCCGTGTAGATGGAGATACGCATGGCGGAGAGTGGCGCGTGAGAGTGAGTGAAGTAACGTGTCAAAGCACAGGCGGAGGGAAGACTGGCAGTCAAGCGCAGGGGAGAGGGTGACAAAGCGGGTAGGAAAGGCGGGTGGGGTGACGAGCCAAAGATGGCGGGCGGGTACACGCCTTTTGTATGGGTTGCTCGTGCCGCCATAGAACTGGAATAACGAAGGTGGGGGGGGTATCGTAAGATTGAAACCCATCGTGTAGCCCAGGCTGGAGCAGCAGCGAAAGCTTGCCTTCATGTCAATGCGCTGGGCCGGTGGAAGTCTTCGAGAGGAAAGCATCATGTCGCCGAGAAGGTGGTACGGGGCCCACGCGAAGGTTTGATTGGACCTTGGACGGATGTGTTGATCTGTGCTACCAATGTCACCACTCCCTCTCCGGGAGCGCACCGAGGCGTCCATAGTTAGCGCACCGTTGGTCGTGTTTTTTGGTATCAAGCTGGCAGTGGAAGGCCAACCTCAACAAGCAGGAGCCTGGAACCCCAGACCAAAGGGTACATCTTTACCGAAATACTTGGGGCTGCAGGACCCCCTTTTCAGATCGATCTGAGCCCTGCGTCCCCTTTATGCCTTGACTCCTTCTCACTTTCCTTTCGTTAGTGTTCCTGTCCTTGCTTTATTTTCCTTCCCCCCTTCACTTCCACCTCAAACCCCCCCCCAAAGGATGACTATGGTTTCGGAAGGCCCCGGCCTCGCTGGGATAGCTCCTCCAATTTCTCGTCTGTACTCCCTCTTGTATCACTTGGTACTTCGTAGCACTTCGCCTCCCTCCGTGGCTGCCCCTTCCCTTTCCCTTCTCTCGGTATACTAATGTTTTCCCTCGCTGGCCTTGGGTCAAGCCATAGTATATTAGTATATAGAAAGTGAGTGGTTGGCCTACACTCAAGTTGTGGCCAAGCCAGGCCTATCTCGCATGAGCCGCTGTCGACAACCCCTACACTTACCAAGCGGCAAGTGGGGACCGCGCCAATTCAATGTTCCGTAACCACCAACCATTTCGATTGCTGCGTTTCCCTTCGAATGGTGGCCGGAGTGGGGAGGCGGTGTGCCCGGTTTTAGGTCTATCAGCTGATCTGCTGGGCTCACCTGTACGACCGCAGCAGTGAGAGAGGGGAGGGCCGGGAGAAGGTTTTTCAAGCAGATAGGGTTGGCTGACAATATCATTCCATGTACCTTGGACGACCGGTAGGTTGTAAGGTGGTTGGAAACAAGAGTACCGGTACCCTCGTTGGTATACGGCCGTCTAGGGTGGTGGCCACGAGCGTGGTTTACTTGACGACCGTCTTTTTTGGCCTACCGTCAAGTGAGTAATGACCTCCCCAAAGATGCTGTTCTTAAAGTCTCCCGTTGGCAGGCTGTATCAGCGGTGCTTCCTGACTACTACCCTTCCTCTTGGGTGTCATCCTGGAAGATGGGATTGGACAGAGGAAGGCCAGAAAGCCTAATGTATCAACACCAGCGGCTATGGCAGCTTGTGGGCAAGGCCTAGTACTGGAACTGTCCTTCATGACAACGACACCAACGTAAGCTAGATAGGTGGGTCCAATAGCTGGAGAACTAGCTGGGGACCTAGTAGCCTATAGAGCAGCGCATTTTTAGCACTGTACGCAATATCTTGTGGGCGGGGAAGCGACCTCTCCAGACCCTGCGTCTGCCAGGTGCTACCGCTTGGTCAGACAGGTGGCCATCACGGTAGGCGGAAATACCTTCTGTAACAGTGGCAGACTCCATCATCCATTACCGAGCCTTAGTGCACCTCATACCATAGCTTGACGCTGGTCAATGATGGCTTACCTGTTCCATCCGGTTCTGGCCCACTAGGTAAACACTCGCTATCCAATGTCCACTGTCCACTCCGTATTCGATATTTCCCTTCTTTTCTTCCACGCTCAAATCCATTCCAGTGACACTCTATCTTCCTGCTTAGTGGGATGCTGCCTCCATTCCAGGCACTACCACCTTCTGCCCCTTACGGCCTTGTCTTCACCATTCACAACCTAACGACCACCTGTTGTTACCTTATTCCTATCGACGCCTGGCCCCGCCAAACTGTTTCTCAGACTTTCGGTAAAGCACGCTGAGGTAGGAAGCCGGGGTGGTTGGTATATAATAGAGGAAGAAATGATGCTGTCTTCAGATGTTGTGGCTACTGGTGGCGCATGAAGGAAGAAGCTGATAGGCTTGTGTGGTTTGTAAGTTAAATGAAAACCTAGTCTAGCCACATAAATGACGAGGGGTAAGGTTTGAATGAAGATAGCAAAGTGGAGATGAGCTTGGTGGCTTACTGCCCTCCTGACTAGGCGATAACATCGGCGGCGGTGGGTTTAGTGTGAAGGGTGACCGGGCAACTGCTGCGAGGCGCTTCTTGGCAACTACGGAACGAAGAAGTATGTTTAGCTTTGGATGTCACCAGTCTTCCTGGACTCCTCCTCCGATATATCACCTCTACTCACCCTTGGATTGTATAGTAGTTTGCAGCACTTGGCTACTCTAGAAGCCGACCCTCCCTTAAGCCTTTTCCGTATAGCTATCTCTTCCATCTATAACCTTGAGCGAACTCATGATTTCTTTGGTAATAAAATACACCAGTTAACCCCTTATGAAATACTGCCTAATTAGGCATCATAGTGTTGATAGCCGCATACCAACCCTACATGTGTGGTGAAAAGATGGAGGTGGAAATTCTCGCCACTAGTTTCTAATTGTCCCTTACCATTTTATTTAATACTGCCTTATCCTTCACTATGCTTTGATGCCACCGTAGCAACAGCTACACCTTTACAAAGCATACTTCAATGATGAAAGGGTCTTCCTATCCCTACATCCTCCTAAAATAATTTATGCTTTTACTAACTAACCTTCCCACCCAGAAACGTGCTCTCTTACTGGGCATCATTCCCAATATATAAGCTTATACACCAAACTGCTCCATCATAAGACCAAGTACCAATCAAAAAAGTTTTGACAACGCAGCGAATCTATGCTTTCAATGCCGTCGACTGCACTTGTATTGGAGCGTTGCCCATGAGCACCCCGATTTCCTTGTCATTTGAAACTAGTAGAGAGTTTTGATTAACGTTACCTAGTTGCCAGACCCACTAGCCCTTCACCTTACACCACTCTTATTGAAGCGTTGCCCATGTGCACCTCCAATATAGTAACTGCGGTAGGCAGAATTCGTACTAAATACGGAAAATAAGCTTAAAGGTTATAAAACGGGGATTGGGGATTGTTTAGCTGGATATACCTGTCGTTTATTTAATGGCGACCGTTAGGTCTTTTATATTTGAATGATGCCCAGCATCAATCAAGTGACTAGCCAGCCTGGACTAGGGGAATCCAGGACGACAGGCCGTGGCGGGACCGGGCGCCGACATGAATAGAAAGGCGGCTAGGTAGCCGCCAAAGCAAGGGTAAAGAAAAGAGAAGTCCCTAGAAGAACAAGAGGCGGCGGCGCCAGTGCGGAAAGCACGTTCAAAATCAGGAAGACTGAACGCCTATCGAAAAGAGAATGAAAGTAGGTAAGGAAGGGGGGATAATATATGTGGATAAAAGCGTGAAATCTGGATAGTGCAGGCTACCAAACAGGTAGTCCATCATTGATGGAGATCAAGCTATGACATGGGTTACGCGGAGGCGGGGATGCATCATCAATAAATGCTTCAATGAAATTATCATTGGGAAGGCATTTCAATCGGACACATCCACTTATGAAAATTTCATAGCTGGTGAGGCGCAGGTGTTGTAACGGGGTGTGTAGCCCGAGGGGAGGAGCAGCTAGGGAAAGACCGAGGGAAGGTCACAGGCGAGCAGGCCAGATCAAGAATACAAGAACAGTAGTTATTACACTCTCAGGGAATCTGTTGTGTATGGCCTATTCTTCGCCTTGAAATAAGGGTGGATGAAGTGATGGCGCGAAACCGTTTGGTGTATCTCGAGACACCATAAGTGGGGGCTTTGTTCGTTAAGGTAAAGCCTCAAGTTGGTTCGAGTTTTCTTTTGAAGTCTGAAGGCCGTCGCTTTCCTGGTTTACTGGGGATGAGAGTCAGTAGTGATGGGAGTTTGAATATTCCATTAGGAAGACAGGTCTTGAGGGAAGGCGGCTGCTATAGACAGGGAGGCTTCCAAGGGGCACCTCGGCTACAGTGTGATAAGATCAATATATTAAAGTGAGTGCCAATTCGCCTGAGGTTGATACAATGATCAATGTGGGATAAACTAGTTACATTTAATTGGTAAAAGAAGTTTATCCACTATGCTCATTGTGGTCGTCGAATTCGACATTTGAAATATTCGGCGTAATAATCCAACCAATGAACCTGTAATATAAGGGTATCAACGGTTTAGTAAGCAAGTTCAGAAAAATAAAGGCAAAAGTGTAATCCGAGAATTCGTCCCCTTTCCTAGTTCCGGGCGACGACGACCTGGGGTTTTATGTCCCCAAGGTCACTAAGTTAAAATAAACTCGGTAAACATTAAACTATAGGCTTGCAACGGTATGACGTAGAAACAGGGATGCTAAAGGTTTAGGCAACGCAAAGTTCTACAACCATCACAAACCGAGTACTAGATTTAAGTATAACTTTGCTAATATAACTCTTTGTCCAAATGCCCAACCGCTCCGCCGATTAGTGTAGGAACCAAATGATTTTTGGGGGGTATAATATTTATAAAATGACTTGTTGCTAATGCATAAGCTGGCTACGCGCTAAGGGCTCAGCTAGTAAAGCGACCGGAATACTTTGAAAGACATGCGAACGATTGAGGTGCAGGGGGGGATAACAGTATGATAATGAAGCGAGTGAAGAAGCTATCGAAATCAAAATATAAAGGAAATTTGATTTTCGGGGGTTAAGAATAAGTGGTATTCGCTCTTTACAGTTGGCGCTGGGCATGACCGTGAGCACCCCCTTGCTGGAAGTCGCTCTGGGGGCCTAGGGCGGCAGTGCGGGTGTTTTGGTCATGGAGGGGATCAAAGGCCTCCTCAGCCGGGGTGTGGAACTCGTCGACCTTGGTGTTCAGCCCCGTGGAATGGGGAGCCATAGGATTAACAGCCGTGGCGGGGGTGTGGTCGCGGAGCACCGAGGATTGCGGGTGGGCCAGGTCGCTGGTCTGTGGGTGATGGTGGTGGGGACTCGAGAAGTCGCTACCGCTAGTGGCAACGCTGCTGTGACCCTCGCTATTGAGATCACGGACGGCCTGGTGGCTGCCGGCTAGGTTGGTGGAAGTTGGAGAAAGTGGGTCCTGGTGATGGTGACCGGGGGTGGCAAAGTCGGTGGGCCTGGATCCCTGGTTCGGGGAGGTCAGAGCCGAATCGTGGTGCTCCCGGTCAGAGGTCGTCTTGCCAGCGCCAGCAACCCGTCCACGCAGGGCGGCGCTCTTCTCGGCGGCGGTCTGACCGACGGAACGGGTCGACTCGCGGAGGGCAGCGCCCTTCTGGCCTACGGTCTGGCCGGTGGAACGGGCACTATCACGGAGGGCACCGCCGCTCTGGACGGCCTGGGCTCGGGCGACGCGGGCAGTCTGAACCATGCGAGTATCGACCTGAGCAACAAAGTCGCGGATGCTCTGGTTGAGGGCCTTCTGGACACGGCGACGGACGCTGCTGTTGATGATGGGGCCCAGCATCTTGTACATCACGTCGTGCTTAGTGCCATGCAGGTTGAGCTTGAGGCTGCGGAGACGCGTCTCCACCTTCACAACGCGGAGGGCGCGGTCGGGCGACTCCTGGTTGCCCACGCGGACGACCACGTGCAGGTCCAGACCCTTGTTCTCGTTCATCTCCAGGTCGGCGTACCCGGCGTCCGACAGCTTGGGGAACCCGGTCTTCTTCTTAAAGTAAAACACGACGTTGTGGGCAGTGCACACCACGTTGCGGATGTCGAAGGCCACGGTGTGGCTCAGGTCCCCACTGTTGCTGCGGCGGCGGGTCCGGCGGGTGCGGCGGTCGGCCTTGCGTTCAGCCTTGGTCTTAGCGTTGCGGTCGGCGTTCTCCGGCTCGCTGTCAGTCGATGATTCGGACGAGGAGGCAGACGAGCGGGCGGTGGCCGAGGTCGCGCGCGGATCCAGCTTCATGCCGGGGGCGGCGCCGGTACCGGTCTTCTCGTGGGCGTGCTCGCGGGCGCGGTGGGCGTGCTGCTCGACGGTACCGGTCAGATCCTTGCCGTAGTTGCCAAAGTCAATGTCGGTGCGGGTAGAGATGGTCACGTTGTTGGGCAGGATGTTGGACAGCGAGATGACCGTATTGTCGACGGCAAACTCAAACTGATCGTCGGCCGACTCAATGCGGGGCAGGGGCACGTAGCGGGCGGCGGCCACCAGCTCAGGTAGCACCTTAACGGCGTCATGGACCAGGTTTGTCTTGAACGTCGGCTTGCCCTGCTCGTCCAAAAACAAGTCACTAAACAGACCACCCAGGGAGTCGGTCCACTGGCGGGTGACAGGGTCCCGGCGGAACCCGTCCATCAGCTGGCGCAGTTCGTGACCGATGGTCTCGGAGGCGGCCTGGCTATGGGCCTGGAAGGTGTCGCGGTTGCGCTCCAGGAGGCCGCGCGCGTCGGTGCGGTACTGGTCGGATTCAAGGTACGTGTGGTCGCGCAGGCACTTGAGCACAAACTGTTTGTTGTCGCGCTGCACGGCGGTGGCCCGCTCATCGTTGCTAACGTCGGTCAGGAACTGGCGGATGGCGCCATACAGGGCGCGGGTCGAGTAGCCGTTGGCAAAGTTCTCAATGAGCTGGCGGGCATTAGCCACCGACCGCTTCAGGTCAGGGTTCTCGTCGGCGTGCTCGCGACCGTGCTGCTGGGTGTGGCGGCTCATCTCGGTCAGATGGGTACGCAGCTCAGTAAGCAGGTCCAGGAGCTCCTCGATGGCGCGCTGGTAGTCCGGGTGGGTCTGCACCTCACGCATCAGCTCCTTGAAGCGGCCAATCAGAGTCTCACGCTGCTCGGGGGTCATGCGCGCGTTGGGCAGGCCCTGGAGGGTGTTGCGGGCCAGGTCCCCGACCGCCTGGCGGGCCGTCTCGCGGACCCCGGCATGTCCGTCGCGAATGTTCTTGGCGTACGGGGCGGCGGCGTCCATGCCCATCTTGATGGCAGGCTGACGGGCGTCGCGCAGGGTGTTACCAGCCTCGCGGCGAGCCTCCTCGGTAGTCAGCTCACGCCCAGTGGTACCGGCAGCAGAAGTGGCATCCAGGTTAGATTGGTAGGTGTGGTCACCAGTCAGCGTAGACGAAGGCTGCTGGAACTGCGCTTGGTTCAGACCGGTGTCATGGGTGTGGTTGGGCTGCTGGAACGGATCTAAGGGGACATCGTGCTGTCCAGGGAGGGGCTGCTGCTGCTGCTGCTGCGAGTGGTGGAATCCAGGGTTCAACCCCGAGGTCCCTTGCTGCTGGGCAGTGGCGGGGTCCAGGCGGGACACGTACGGGGCGGATTCGCCAGTGCGAGGCAGGTCAGTGCCGGCGGGAGCGTTCAGGTTGGATGGAGTACCAGTAGTGAGGGTGGACTGGTGGGTGGCCGGGTCGTTGGAGTAGTTACCAGTCGAGGCCTGGTTGTTGACCATGTCGGGGTCCTGGACGCGATCGGTTACCACCTCCTGGAACATGTTGGTCAAGTCGCCCAGGAGACGGCGGAAGGCCGAGGAGGTAACGGTGAGACGGGCAACGTCGGTGACCTTGGCCGAGAGTTGGCGGGCCACATCGGCAGACGAGGAAAGATGCTCGCCAGCCACGCCGCGCACGTCACCTGCGCGGCCCGAGGAGGCCGTGGTTGCGCCAGCCCGGGTGGCGTGGTAGACGGTCTTTTGGAGCTGGTCGTGGGCGTTCTTCTCCTTGAGAACCTGTTTGGTAGTGTCGGCGAGCTCGTCCAAACGACCAACCACGCGCTGACCGTCAGTGGATAGGCCCGAGGTCTGATCCTGAAGGTTCACCTTGTCCAGGGCGGCGGTCATGGCCGTGGTGGAGGGCAAGCGACCCTCTCCGAGGTTGCTGGTCAGGCCCTGGCCCTGGGCACGGGTAGCCAGGATACGCTGCTCGGCGGTCATGTCCGAGACGGGAGTGTCCGAGCTCGGGACGGCCTCGCTAGCCAGCTGCTCAAAGCGCTGGCGGTCCTTGTCCATGGTACCGGCGGTAGCGGCAGCGGTGTTCGACTTGACAGGGGTGTTGGAAGCGGCCATAGTGACAGAGTGGTGTGGAGTGACGAGGGGAAGACAGTTAAAGCGATGCTGGTGTACAAGGACAGTGTAAAGTACAGAAAGTGATAGGTATTGAAACCGAACGAAACGGAGGGGCACGGCTAAATACGCACTAGGGCAGAAGAGGTGGGAGGGTGAGATAATACAGAGGTGGTAGAGCGGGGAGATGAGGAGGGGGCAGGAAATGCGGTAGTGGATTGGTGGAATACCGATAAAACACAAATGATGTCGAAACTAGGAAACAGGGCCAGGGTCAGTTGCTTAAATAACCCCCAGATTTGGGCGGGGGTGATGCGGAGGGGTTCGGTAGGAGGCATTTACAGCGGGGGGGGGCCGCTCTGAGGTCAGGCTCGAGCATGTTGCGGAGGGGGGGTCGGAGATGACGTCGACAGTGAGGCCCTACCTTCACTTCAGGTTTTCAGATGGCTGCGGCGGCTCCAATGGCCGCCTTCATATCGCATTTACAACCCATTGTAACCAAGGCCCGGATGCGAGCCATCAACGGGACGAGGTACCTCCACAAGATTACCCACGACCAAACCGACATGACGTCGTGGGGCTATTGCATCACATTTTGGATGGGTAAATTATCTACGGTTATGGCATGGAGCTTTTCATCTTCCCTGCACCAATGGGAGTTTGGATGTAGACTAGTAGCGCCGTATACGGTCCGAGTCGACGCGGCTACCAGAGCAGGGGGGCCAGCCGAGGCGCCGGGCAGCTTCATGGCTAGCTAGTCTCCCAAAAGGCTGTAACCCTCGCGCTCAGTCTCTGGCGAGCTAGACCGCGTAGCTTGCCGTCGTCTCGACCGCGGACAGCGGCGCTGCCCCTATACTACTTGCACTGCCCATATTTCGAGCTGGCGAGGTACCCTGGTTTCGGGGTGGACATACAAGATAAAATCGGGTTCAGCTCCATGGCGTCAGTCACGGTCTATTAGCGGATAGCTCCAGATACTATGACGTGTGTGGGGAGGAGGAGATCGGCCGATGTCAAGGTACGGCGAAGTCAAAGCCGGACTCGCTTACCCTGGCGTACACTAATTTGGAGTCGAAATTCGGTACCTCCGCATTTAGTGTACACGGCGCACTCTCGCTTTCCCTGCACCGACCGGCGGTGACGTCGTTTGTACACTCGAGGTACTAGGCGGAGTCTGAAATCGGAAACCAGTTGTTGTAATACAATGGCCCCACGACGGATGTGCCCAAAAATTAGTGAAGGCTGGTGGCAGATGCGGCAGTTTGGTTATGGCCCACGTCACTGGATATTTGGTTAAGGGCCTATGGTCTGGCGATAGACCGGGGCGATGGCGGACAAAAAGCACTCTGAGAACAACCTCCCACCTAGACAGTTCCCAGTACAGAAAACCTTTGGGCGACATCGGGGGGAGTGCCTAGAGCCAGACAAACCATCCGGGTGAAAACGATCCCCGGCGGTCTCCCTTAATCTGACCCGGAAAAACCACTGAAGTCATGGCTAAGTCTGGCAGCATTTAATCACTTCTGGACGAATCAAGCCAAGGCTGATGACACCCCCCTCATTTCTTCCCCAATCCCAGGCGAGAATACGATCGATGACGACACTCTGCCCTCGGACCCCACAGTTGCGATCCATCACGCCTCACCTTCGCATTGGTGGGGACCGCTGCCTTATGTCTGGCCTGGAACCGCAGGGTGCGCCATCCTGCCGTCCGCCGAAGGCAGATCCCAGCAGACTTGTCGGATCGGCCAGAAGGGCCGGCTAACATTGCCGGTCCTGGCCCATTCCACTGCAGCTACCTGGTAGTTGTTCGTCGGCTCGCTTCTGCAAGACCGTGGATCGGTCAATTTCATAAGGGATTCGAGCGGAGAGCCCACTGGTGCCATGATAGGAACCAAGTAAAGTAAGGACTATACATCGACGTCAAATGAGCATCGCCAGTGGATTTTGATTGGTTGATGACGTACAAAGCAGGCGCATCGAACTGCAGATAGTCAGCCACGCCTGCTGTAAGGAGAAGGAGGCGGGTCAGAAACTGCCCGACTGTTTGAACATTCTGTTCACCCCGGCCAGCAACCGTCTTCGTAGTGACCCCAAGGGACCACCGGTTGAAAGGCCATCTATCGACACGGCTGAGGAATTGGGCCGTAGCTTGCAGGTAAATTCAGCAGCGGCATGTATAGAAAGCATGAATAACCGCTGTCTGGTAAAGCATGGGCACCGGATATCGGCATCAGGGCTCCCCCCCTCCGGCGTTAATGCCGGCCGATGTATCGTGTGGCCGACCCAGTCGCGTGGCTCGGAATCGTCGGACCACCGGTGGTACAGGTGTGAATTTCTAGGATAATTCGAAAGGACGCACTCTTACCGCTAAGGCAGAACGGTCGCCTCCTTCATTTGTCGCTGTGTGAATTAGACCTTTTTCCTCGCGCTGTGCAGTCATTGGTAGGTGCTGGGTACGTGACATTGACTATACTAGTGGCACATGCTCTGAACCCTCCCGCACACCGGCAGTGTCGCTAGGCTCATTCAGGAGGCAGGCATACCGTCCCCCCGTATTGAAGCCTATTTTCTTCTAAAGTGTGGCTCACCATGTCTCTAAACGACTTTGCAGCGTATGGGCCCGTCTTCGCATCGTCATGAGGGGTAGGATTGATAAAGGGCCCCAAATATGCGACTTTGCGCCTTTGTCTGCGAATAGGACTTGAGTGCAGGGCGGTAGGGTACAGGCCAATACGAAGACGATTTTATGGAGAGATCCCGTCGTTGTAGTATTTCCCGTCTTCATCCGTCCTACTTATCTTTTCGCTACCGCGGAAGGCCAGTAGTTCTGGGGGGCATGTGTCTGCGATCGCAAATCGCCCGCTCCAACTTGTCATTAAGCACTCACAGGTACACTGGTCCCAAGCATCTTAGCTTCCTTGACTTTGCTTACTGTGAGGCGTTTGATCAAACTATGACACTTCATAGACCCTGCCACGACAGGTATTTGCGCCCACCGCTACTACTTCACGCCACCTCGCACCACCGCTCCACCGTACCCTACCCGGGCTTCCTGTTAGCTACCTCGAGATGTACTGGATTACTACTGTACCCCTTACCCCACTCATCCTTGACACGTTTAGGGCCCTCTCGACCGCCAACCAGCACTCTAGCCCCACGTCAGACTTTGAGGGTGGCATAAATTCGTCAGACGGCCCCTCTAAGGAAGGCTGTCTAGAGTTGATATTGACGTATGGCCCTTTAACACTATGGGCAAGGGCGATTAGAAGCTACAGTGATCGCTAAGCCGGGCCAGAATTCCAATAGAAACATTATTCTTATGCCACGGTATCGTCCGTAAAATTCAATGTTCCCGACTACCTCACGGCCCCTGGTGTGGCTCGTCTTATATACCGATACTCGTGCACAGCAACGGTTAGGACTGAATGGGGTTCCCCTTAGTTGGCCCTAATCTAATTGGATGCCGCAAATAATATCTCCGTGGTTGCGAATTAACCGAGTTGCTCCTATCCATATGCTCTTTGCCCATGTTTACTCGCCACCAGTGATTCATTCGAGAGACTGGCTGTGGCAAGCAGGATAGCTATGGCTGCCTTATCGTGTATAGATTCAGTCCAGGCCTTAGCCTGCGTGGTGGCGTTCATCTTATCCGCCGCTTATCGATAACATCGGCTGGTGAGCTGGATTCTACGTCTCGTGGGATGACAGTGGAGGCAGTTTGGTATTTCAAGTGTAACCCACACGGTAGGGTGATACGCAGTGAGGGGACAACCAGGGCAGCCGTTATGACCAGGTCTCTCGCTTGACCTTGTAGTTTCCAGTATTGGGGATCGAGATTGGTCCCCTCTCCAGGTCTTACTACAGCCGGAATTGGGGAAGCGAGATAGATTAGAAACCTGCACAGGTCCTCGGCATTTATTGCCAAGTGGCCACTACTACTTGTTTATATATATTCCTCAGTATCTCAATTGCAGACAACGCTTTACTAATACCTAACCATCGGATAGTACCGGTTGCCGTACCTCAATTATCTATTACTCTCATTCATCACTGTTTATTACTTTTCCATTACCGGTGCCTTATTTCCATTAGACCACTTACGGTCCAGCTCACCATGCGCTGCTTTTCCATCGCTCTACTTACTCTGCTTATCCTGGATGCGTCTGGGGCCCGCCCAGCCGATGGGCAAACCCCTGATACGCACCCGGGACTTGGGAGTGAAGGAGACCTATTGAGTAGCCCATTGGAAGCACTCCGTCTTACATCAACAAATAACGCGGTTGAATCCACTGGGAGCCCCCCACTGATGCCCGAAGATTATGAATGGTCGGATTTTTATGACGACGACGATGAGTGGGAAATATCAACGGAGCCAGATGCGACCAACGAACTAACCGCCCTACCCACGCCCAACCAGACCATGGCGTTTGCCGTAACGCTAGCTATGGTCTGGTATGGCATAGTTTACGGTGTCAACCAAGCGCTTGACAGTTGTATCCGAGCGCACATGTCCAAGGACAAGACCGGTTAGAAACCAACGGGGAGGGGTGCAACCCAGCTCGGTTTTCGAGCCACGTATCAGGGTAATCATTCCTTCACCCCTTTGCCTTGATAAAATCTGGAGCAGTGTTTGACATCCGGGACCATTCAGCAACCATATGGAAGCGGCATTTAAATCCAGTAAAGTTAAAAAAGAGTACTTACGATAGTTGGATGTTACTACCTAGCACGTAGCGTGGGCTGGTGAGGCTTGTATTTGACCATCTCAGGACAAAAGCGTTTGACCTTAACCCAGCAGTTATACTCACCTAGTGCGCTTACACAGACAACACTATCGCACTCGCCTGCGGTGCAGGACAGCTAACCGGTGGCCACTGAGGCTCTGCTTGGGCCTAGCCGTCCTCGCTTTTCATACCACACCTTCTCCACTGACTTTCGGATCTCCGTCCCAGTACCAACCCCGCACCAGCCTCCCCTCCTATCCCTCCCTGTGCGATCCAGCACATTCGACCTCCGTCGCACTCTGCCTGTTGATGAGGATAGCGCATCACCTCCACCCTTCCGCTCTAGTTTCCCAGCACCTGCACATTCTTGCCCTTTTTTTTTTACTTATACCCTACCCCCTTCCGTCCCATCTGTAATCTAACTTGATATTCACCATGGCGCTCCGACTCCCCAAGGCGATGCTCCCGCAGCTCTTTAAGGACGGCTACAAAGTAAGACTTTTGTCCTAGGATATGCCCATCCCAGGAAGCCAGGGGGGCCCGGCGGACCTTGATCCCGCGACCCCGGGCGCGGAACCCCACTATTCCCGATCGGCAGACGGCTAATCCGACCTTCCCTTTCGGATGCCCCTGCCCTCCACTTCCCACAGAATCTCCAAGGCGTGGAGGAAGCCGTGATCCGCAACATCTCCGCCGTGAAGCAAATGTCCGAGATGACCCGCACGTCGTTGGGGCCCAACGGCCGCAACAAGATGGTCATCAACCACCTGGAGCGGCTTTTCGTGACCAACGATGCCGCCACCATTATCCGCGAGCTGGAGGTGGAGCACCCGGCGGCGCGGCTACTGGTCATGAGCAGCCAGCAGCAGGAGCAAGAGATTGGTGACGGTACCAACCTTGTGGTCATCTTCGCCGGCGAGCTGCTGCAGAAGGCCGAGTATCTGCTGCGCATGGGGTTGCACCCGAGTGAGGTTGTGCAGGGCTACGAGCTGGCGGCGGCCAAGGCCCAGACCATCCTGGAGGAGCTGGTGGTGGATCAAGTGGCGAGCATTCACGACGCGGCCGAGCTGACCAAGGCAGTGCGCACCGCCATCGCGGCCAAGCAGTACGGCCACGAGGATCTACTCACTGATCTGGTTACCCAGGCGGTGGGCCACATCATGCCCAAGAACCCGGCCCAGTTCAGCGTCGACGCCGTGCGGGTGGTGAAGGTAATGGGCGGTAGCCTGCACGACAGCCGCGTGCTGCGCGGTATGGTGTTCGCGCGGTCCCCGGAGAGCGTGGTCAAGAAGGTGGCCAAGGCCAAGGTGGCCATCTTCACCTGCTCCCTGGACATTTCGCAGACCGAGACCAAGGGCACGGTGCTGATCCAGAACGCCAAGGAGATGCTCGACTTCTCCAAGGGTGAAGAGACCGTCATCGAGACCCAGGTCCGGGAGCTGGCCGACGCCGGAGTCAAGGTGGTAGTGACCGGTTCGGCGGTGGGCGACCTGGTTCTGCACTTCTTGAACCGCTACGGAATCCTGGTGCTCAAGGTGCCGTCCAAGTTTGACCTGCGCCGACTGTGCCGCGTCACCGGGGCTACCGCCCTGGCGCGCCTGGGTGCCCCGACGCCCGAGGAGATGGGCTTCTGCGACGTGGTGGAGGCCGTCGAAATCGGCGGGGACCGCGTGACGGTGTTCCGTCAGGAGACCGAGGCGACCAAGACGGTAACGATTGTGGTGCGCGGGGCGACTCAGAACCACTTGGACGACATTGAGCGGGCGATTGACGACGGCGTCAATGTTATTAAGGCCATCACCAAGGACACCCGTCTCCTGGCCGGGGCCGGAGCGGTGGAGATGGAACTCAGCAAGCGCCTGCTCAGTTACGGCGAGAAGACCCCCGGTCTTAACCAGCACGCCATTAAAAAGTTCGCCGAGGCCCTTGAGGTCATCCCGCGCACCCTGGCCGACAACGCCGGCCTCGACAGTTCGGAGACCATTGCCAAGCTCTATTCGGCCCACTACCGGACCGACGCCGGGACCGCCGGCGTGGACGTCGAAGGCACCAGCGACATTGGGGTCATTGACGCCGTCGAGAAGCAGATCTTTGACGTACTTGCCGTCAAGCAGTGGGGCCTGCGGTACGCCGCCTCCGCCGCCCTGACTATTCTCAAGGTCGACCAGATCATCATGAGCAAGCCTGCCGGCGGTCCCAAGCTGCCCAAGAACCAGGCCAACTGGGATGAGGATTAGGTGTGATTACCAAAATCGATGAGATATATAAGGGGGGGAGGGAGGGCGGTGTTCCGCGCAGGACAACCCTCCACGCTATGTTCGTTGGCGCTGATCCCGCACACTATCCATTGTTCCGCCATCATCGCACGTTATAAACTTGTTGCTGCCTCCTCCCTCTCCCCTCGTTTTCTTTTATTCACCCCCCTCCGCATACTTCTCTTCTTTTCCAGCTATACTACCTTACCCATCAAATGATCTCCACCCGTACCGACGCCCACTTTCATTTGCCTTATCTGATGACCGCCCTCTTATCATAATAATACAGCCGCCGTCACAGCTTTTCTCGATTCAAGCTCGCCCTGCGCTCGAAGTTGTCGTTGTTTTAGCGCGATGCGCTCGTAACCATGTAAGATTACGGTGGTCGTTGTAGTGGAAATGAAATGTTGGCTGCCTACGTAGGAGCGAAGCGTGCCCTTGGTTTTATTTTATTTTTTGGTCTACAAGTACCGAGAGGAGGCAAGCCAGCGTAGGTCCGAAGGCCGACAGGGGGCTTTTTCAACTGGCCGAAGCCCGACAGCCCCCTTTAATTAGGTATGTGCAAGATAACACCTTTCCCTGGGCCCCGGATTGGCATGTGACGCTGGGTGGGCCAACCGGTTTTGGGATCTGAAGGACAAAGTAAAAGGGAAAACAAAGGTGGAGGGTCAGGCCATAATTTTCCGCTTTTGATGAGGACGGCACGTCAGTTGGTACGCACACACACACATGTCTCCGTAGCCTTTGGCATATGAAGCGGAAAGCGTATGTGATCCCTACTCAATCGCGCTTCTGCTGTCTTCGGCCACCGCGTTTTAAAAGGCAAGGCAGGCGCGGACTTGCTGAACGGGCACAGCATTGCTAGCCCCCCGCCCTACCGACTTACAGCGGCCGTCTGCGGCACTCCGTCCTCTGCGCCAACCGCGCACCACCCCCAGCATTACCCCAGCACCCCTTTCCTCGCAACTGCTGGGGCTCGCCGACTCTCTCTCTCTCTCTCTTTTTTATTTAGCGACTCCGCTCGGCCCACTCGAGCCATCCTTGGCCGCTGGCGAAGGGACGCTCATTATCACCTGCCAATGACTTGGGGAGCCTCCCCCCCCCACATTTTTTGGTGCCACAGACCCCCCACATTCAGCCCCATTTGTTTCCAACCACCCAACCCTTTGTACCTCACTTCTACCCCAGGACTTCCCTCTTGTAGCAACCCGAGCAAGAGAGATCCCTCGCACACCAATATATACGCCCCTCTCCCCGTTTCTTGATAACTAGCTATTCGATTGTATAACCCTATTCCGCCCCCCTCCTCACCCTCAGTGTATATTTCCTGAGTCTAAAGAGCTTCAAGAGCCTTCGAGCCTAGTTCGCCTCGGTCCCTCCCCCCCCCACCATGGTGACCCACGAGAAGTGGGTCATGGGCGAGCCCATCCGCATTGGCTACACACGGTTCCAACTCGCCGTCCACCTCCTGGTCATCGCTCTCAGCCTGGCCCAGTACGTCCACTCGCTCACGCCGGAGCCAATATGGGAAAGCCTGGGTACGCTCCCCAGCCTCTGCCTCCTGTTTATCACGCTCCACCATGCGCTGTTACTCGTCGTGTACCAGTGGGTACCATCCCTGTTTGAATTCTTCATTATCTACGGCACACCCTTTGCCTATGGGTGTGTGTGGATTCATACGTGGTTCCGGGGAACCGCCCTGGACCCAGCAATTGTGGGATCTGATATCGACTCGCCTTGGTCGTTTCCACCTTCATTATCCCATAGCGGCGGTGGTACGTCCATGTCGTTATTAGCATCACCGCCCCCGCCACCTGCGTCACTACTATTACCACCACTACAAGCATCGTCGTCATCACCACCCCCGTGGTCCCTCCCAGGCTGCAACTGGTTTGCTTACGACGCCTGCTGGCTGACGGGCCGCCCGCTAACCTTTGCGCTCTGGTGGATAATCTGGGTCCTCCGACGCAATGCCTTTGGCATCGTAGTATTCCAGCGCATCACCTCCCACGGCGCGCCGTACAAACGGTGGGCTTACCGGCTCTACTGCCTGGTCTGCCCTTGCCTCATCATTCTGCTGTGGAAATGGTACCCGGCCCTCCTGGCCACCTGGGATATCCGCGGCTACTACGCCCGGGAGGCCTTACCGGTCCTCCTCGCCCGTCGGATCCACCTGACCCGTTCCGACGCCAGCTGCTTCTACATGGGTCTCGTGGGCGTCCTGGCCGGCGTGTCCCACTGCCTATGGTACAGCTTCCTATCGTTTAGCTATGATACCGTGGTCTGGTCGGCCTACCTGCGCGAAGGTGTTGCCGTGTGGATGAGTGGGCCCCGCGCTATCGCCAGTAAGCTGGTGTAGCGCGCCCTGCCTATTGTGTTTCTTTTTTTTTGCAAAGTTTAAGATCGTGATGATGACCCTCCCCCCTCCTCTCTTCCTCTCCACCCGCCGATGCTACTTGGGGTTGCCCAGGCTGCAATGAGCGGTTACTTTGTATTTATGGCGTGGGTAACCCACCATTTTATCTCCTGTAATTATAGGTGCAAGCGCTCCTCTTTTACCTTTACCCGCGTCGGTCAGTCACTATCCCGCGCCTGCATATGCAATGTCATGTTTAGTTACGGATCCGTATATTTCCTGAGGGCTTCTAATTTTGATACCGCGTGCGCCCTACTCAATACAAAACAGATTATTCAACCGCGGTGAATAAACACGTGCAAACCTCACCATCATTAAAGCCGGACTTTATCAACAAGCTCCGTCCCTGACCAGCTCCAGTGATCGCGCCACGATTTGCGAGGGCGCACGGGCCAGCAGGAACCGCAACAAGTAGAGTCCCAGGGCTGGCAGCTCCTCGGGGCTAAACTCGGCCAGCCACCGCTTCCAATCTGCGGCCAACCCCGAATCTACCACCGGTTCCTTTCCATCGTCGCCCTCTTCTCCTAACGATGCGGTCAAGGCATCCTTCAGAGTGCGGAACGCGGGAAGCTCGTCGATACCCATGGCTCGCACGATATTCGATAGGTAGTTGACGTCGGTAAGCAGCTGGCCTCCCCCGGACCGGCCGAGCGGCGCCGGGAGACGGACGAGGATGAGATGACCAAAGACCGCCAGGATACCCTGGGTCAAAGAGATCAACGTACGGGCCAGTAGGTCTTCTTTGAAGGCGTCGGCCGACCGATCGGCAGCCGGGAGTTTGGCCAATAATGGGCCCCCTGACGACACCGCAGGGCGGTCGTCCATATCCGTCACCACCCCATCCGGGTCGGCCGAATGGTCCGCAGCCGAGAGCCACGGGTCGGCCACCCGTGCAAAGGCCTCAACGGTGGCTGGGTCGCTCAGGTAGGTGTCCCAGACCTGGGCGAGGGTGAGGAGGTACTCACCGACCTGGACGACCGCCGAGGATGGGGAGCGACTGAAATTGGGTATGAGGACGTTCATGGTCGATACGGCACGACCATCGGCGGTGGTGGCCTCGTCGTCCCGGCGCCACTCCGGGAGCCGCGGGAATTGGGCCAGGGCCCCGGCGATGGGCCCCAGGGAAGCGGCCCACCAAAACGTGGTGACCGTCCAGTGCAGGCGGATCAAGGGGTTGGGTTGGCCGTCACTGTCGCTGCGGAAGGGCTGGTAGTCGGCGGTCAACGTGGGCGGAACAGCCTCACGACGGAGCTGGGTGCCCAAGGCGGTGGTGATGGTGGTTAGGTCGGTCGTAACCAAGGGGCGGGCATAGTAGTCCGGGTTGAGTTTGGAGGGGACCTCACCGGTCACGGCGGCGAACGACAAATCGGCTAGGGTTTCCGATAAGTAGGTTTGAAGCAGCGCTTCCACGCCGTAGAGCTGCTGAACTAGGGCGTAAAAGACGCGGGCCGCGGCGCAACCCAGACGGATCTGCTGAAGACTAGGGGTGTGGAGATTGGGGAGATTCAGGGACGACGTCTCAGTGGTCTCTAATGGTCGCGCCTTTCGGGCCCACGCCGGGCCGACCAGTAACCGGCCAATGTCCGGTAGAACCGCTAGTCGGGCGACGCGGGTCAGGATGGTTAGCAGATGGTCGGTCTGGCGCTCGGCGTAGCAGGTCCGGAGGGTCCCACGCAAATCTGGGAGACCATACCCCCGCGTAAAGTGCACCAAGCGAGAGAGGGCCCCCATAAGGAGCTCCGCGGGGCTGTCATGCAGCTCCCGGGCAATGCGGTCGAGCAGGGACTGCGTGTCTTCAAAAGTGGCCCGGTCGAGTACGTCGGTGCCCGTGGTATTCGGTGTTCGGATTGCTTCGATGCGTTCCAGGGCGTCCAGGTGGATTTTGTAGCGGCGGTCCAATTCGGCCGTCAGGATACGGCATTCGTAGGTAGCAAACTGCCCCTGTAAGGGGCGGAAAGGCTCCAGGAGAAGCGCAATCCATTCGGCGTCATCCTCTGGTCCGTCCGTCGCGCCATCGCCCTCCCCGGGCTGCCCCGTTGATGGTGCATGGCTACCCTCATGGTCGCTGTCCGAGTCGCTCGACTCGTCGGGCACCGTCACAGGGGTCTCGACCGCGCCAGGTGAGAGTGAGGAACCCGGGTGTACGAGCTGGATATGCATTTCGGTGCAAAACCGGGCGACCGCGTCGTAGAGCTCCGCGGTATTGATGTAGGCTGCCAAATGGTGCTCGACGGTCGAATCACTCGGCGGCTCCAGCTCCCGGGCGACCCGCTGACAGTGTGCGGTGAGGACCGGGCTTATAACTTGGCCCAGTTCATACATAATTCGGCGGAGCGGACGGCGGATTACCGCAACAGGGAGGGCCCGGCCTAGACGTTCGAGCTCCGTAGTGAGAAACGCCCCGAGAGCCGCAAAGTAGTTCATCCCGGCCGTTGGGTCGGAACCCGCAGTAGATAATCCCTGCCAAGCCGCAATGAAGGGCTCGACCACAAATTGGATATAGTGCGTCCAGAACCGATCACTCTGGCCTACCCGGCGGTACATGTGGTACCAGGTTCGGAACGCATCGGCATCACTGGGCACCGTCGGCGGGTCGTAGGGTGCGTCGAGGGCCGCCCGGGCGGCGGCGGCGCAGCCCGTACGGAGACACGAGTCCACGTCGGGTCGCATCGCTTCCAGCAGGTCCTCGGCCAGCCTTTGGGTCAGGGCGAACCGGCGACGCATATCAGTTTTCCTTTGATGGTACTCCAGCTGGGCTTCGGTCCGGGACGTGACCCGCTCGGAATCACCATCGGAGTCGGCCGTATCTTCCTCGTCCAGCAATGACCCATCAGGGTCCGACCCGGCCGGCCGCCCTGGATGGTCACGGAGTTCGCAGTCCTCACGGTGGATGCTGTGTCGCGCACTTTCGATTCGTTTCGCCGCCGCCGAATAGTCTGGCTCCGCGATCCACATCCGTACCTGGGACTCGAAGGTCCGCCATTGCTGGTAGCTACGCAGCGTCGAGCGCTTCACCTCGAGGTCGGACCAGCGCGTAAGCAGGTCAACCAACCGGCGTAGGGCATCGGCGGCGGCGACAGAACCGTCGACCGGAGGGTCTGCCGAACCCTCCTTGTTCACGGCCGCCATGGCGGTGGTGGTGGCGGTAGGAGGTGTGGGGGAAGATTCCTGTTGAGCCTCATCGGCATCGGTGGCTTCGACGGCCTTCCGATCGAGGGTAGCCGGACCCAACGCTACCAGCACGTCGGACCGGTAGAGTCGGAGAAACGCTTGGACGTGGTCCATCTGGGTGCCTAGGGTGGTCAGCTCCTTGTCAATGACCGGCATGGCTTGGGTCAGCTTGCGTACTGTCGTGTCGTGCTTGTACTGGACCTCCTGGATGAGGAACTGGAGCTGGGTTTGTACCGAGGTGAGGCCACCAGGTTGGCCCGCTGCGGTTGTGCTTGACGAAGTGCCATCGCTCAGGTTGGCATCCAGCCAGTCTGAGAGGTCAAAGTCAACGGACGAAAAGGCGGTCAGGTCGATGCTCATGGTCGTGGGGTGACGGGCATCGCGGGTGGCGGTGTTTTACAAGGGTGGGGAGGGAGGGAATGTGAGAGCTGAGAGGCCAGAGTAGCAATCGAGGTTAATGGGTTGGGTATAGGTCACTTCCTTAGTGGCTTGGTTCTGGGCCCCTCCGCCTTCCGCTATGACTCGAGTGGTCCCTCGCCTTCACTTGGCTGTAGAGTCGAAGTGCACCCATACCTTTATCAAAGCACGGCCCGCAACTCGGCTGCCATCGGCCACGCAGACAACCTGGCGTGCATAGGACATGTACGCCAGACCTATTTTTCTGTATGTGGGCCACCCAGCCGGAAGATGAACTGTCCAGGCCAGGATAACGTTGGCTACTCTGCCCCTAGGAACTGCCCTTTGAAAGCGGCCAGGCATTGGCGGGCTAAGTGTAGGTAAACTAAGCCTCAGCAACGTCGAACGGTCAATTGGCAGCCCTGCGAGGATATTAGCAGGTAAAGGGCCAAGCGTTCACGAGAACCGACCGGGCCCAGTTATCACTTGATGGGCTGCCTGTAGCTTCCCCCGCCCTTCAGACCGGTCCTCGGCACCCATACGCCATCGTTCTCTCGACAACGACAAGGGTGACTGTGGAAGTCGGACACCCTTGAGCTACCACAATGACGGCTTCACCACGCGGCAGACCCTTTAACCCCGGGGCTATACTCTACCGCACGCATTTTGGACGCTGTATAATGGATGGAGCACCGCAGACCCTCATAGCTCTCTCTCTCTCTCTCTCTCTCTCTGGCCGGTAAAGACTAAGGAAGGAGAGAGCAAAAACGTACACAGGTCCCTGACCGCCCTGCTTTCTACAATGCAGTATACAAGGCACTTCCGTTGCAATGTATATATATAATTTATTGGAAGGCCAGCTCCGCTCCGCCCTCTTAGTAGGCTGTTGGCGCGGTAGCAACCGCCATTGGACACAGGGGCGCCAGTGACATTTAATTAGGGCCTACACCATCACTTATAAAGCGGCGACAGCGCCCGCCCTCGCTGATGCCACAATCTACAGTTACCTCTTGCGACGGCCTTTGGCATATGCACCCATAACCTCCATCTTCCTCCCCACTCTGCAAACCATCACACTTTACATTGACACACGCTCCGCTTCCAATAATGAAGGTACTGCATACCCTGTTACTCAACACCACCTTACTAGCTGTCGTCCTGGCATCGCCCTATGGCGCAGGCAAATCGGAAGGCACCTTGCCCGTAAAGAATAAGCCGATATTTCCATCCGCTCCCTCCCAGGCCACTGTGGTTCACGACTCGACGACTCGTCAAAAAAAACCCCCGTCGAAGATATCTAAACTTCTTCAGGGCAATGGCAAGGGAAAGAATGCGTCTAATTCTTCCGGTGCGCCATCGTCAGCCAGTTCTACCCACAACGGCGCCAGTGAAAATGGGAAGAAAGTGGCCACTTTCCCCAAGAATGATGAGAAGACCCCAAAGATGTTTAGCGCTATTCACCGCTGTACCCAGACAGCTATAGGCCACTGTATAAAGAAGAACGCGGGCTCGTAACCACCTTGCTAAACATCTCCTTTTGAGGGTTAAGCGACCAGGGCATAAGTTCAGCCGCAAATACTGTGTAGTAATAAAAACTATAAATAGCCACCGTACATCTCGCCCCTCTCCTCCTCCACTTCTTTCAATTTGGGGGTCGAGGGACCCTCCACGTTCTAGAACAGGAACTGGGCTAGTGGCCCGCTTCATTGCCAGGACCGTTATTGGGCGTTAAGGAGTGAACCCCATCAGGGGCCGACTACACGGTCTCCGTATGTGCTGCCTGAGACCAACACGTCCATGCGAGCCCCATGCCCCCCGTCTACTTTACGCGTACCACCTACGCACGAACATTGACGTGTCACTGGGCCACCTGGAGGTTTGTGGGGGGGGGGCATCGGCCCGTAGGCCATCACTCAAGAGCAAGCCAGGGAGCCAGCCAATGTCTGCTCGGAACGCGCTTTTGGCATGGTATGTAGTGGGACCGTTGCTGGCGGGGTTTCAAATGGGCGTGGCTGCGTGGGAATAGGGTAATAAACGGTTTGGCCATCGTCAGAACGGGTGTGTCCAAACGGCCCAAGGCAGCGTCGACGCCACCACTGCCCCCAGTTGTCCGCCACATGTCCATCTGTGCTTTGCCTCTGTTTATTTCGTGTGGTTGCGGTTGTTTTTTTTTGTACCGACAGAACCCTGACCGTGTGTATGACATACAGAGTTCCTCGGCTGGCACGCGCATGTGGACGGCTTTACCCTTGGTAATTTGTCCAGCGTTTTTCCTATCGCTACGTCAGGTCGCGTGGGAACGCCCTGTGACGAAATCATGGCCCAAAGCTCCACGCTCGTAGCGCGAGACACACACACACATACAGCACCAGTCACTCTGACGTAGAGCTAGCCCTTATTTGGCGGCGCTTCGCTGCATTACTTTCTCGGCACCGCTAACCTGGCGGTAGGTCCCCGCCTACGTATGGGGCCATGAGGGGGTTCTAAAATTAGTCCGCGCGGGATCAGGTGGTTGACCCTCTCCACGCCAGGCGGTCCTCCGGCCGTGTGAAGCGGCGTGTGGGTTCATACGTTGGGAGAGCAGATGCGACCCGTAAGAAAGATATTGCCCGATGCGTTGTACCTGCCAGTGGCTGGCGGTTAGTTTGGACGGTTGTAAGTGACAGCTCTATACCAGGGATGACAACATGTAGGGGGGTGCGAGGGAAGATATTGCGTGGAGTGCGGGTTCGCCGTAGTATTAGAGCCTTGCTTTTGTTATTCTGAGGAATAGTTCGTTCGGATGGTATCCGCTGGTAAAGGCCTGGGAGTGAGAGAGATGGATAGGGCGGCGCTGTAGATTGGGATTGGCGTCCAACGCAGACGAGCGGCGCTGTGACGTGGTGGTGGGCGTCATTTCCCACCCTGACCACAAGTGACCCCGCGATACTATTTATACTATCGATGTGGTTGGTGGTACAAACTACCCTGGCTCCCAGACACTGGGGGCTAGCATGATTTGCTCAGCAAACTATAGCTGGGAACTCTTCACCTGCTGCCCCTATTGGGCCCGCAACTACGGCGACGAGACTACGGATAAGGGGGAGGGGCATAGGACTTTGGACGATGGTGGAGCTAGGATACAAGGAGGGAGGGCGGATCTGTTGGTGCCCACTCGACTTGCCCTTACCGCCACGTACTCCGACGCACGCGTTAGCTTTTACAGTGTCCGAGTCAGGTGGCGGATTGACCATATGCAACCAGGATTTACCGTACGTTTGAAGGATCCGACTGGCTCCCGTACGCTCTTGAGGCAATTACAGTGGGTGGCAAGGCAGACAGGGCGAGGAATAGCGAAGGCTTACGGGAGTGGGACGCACGCCGAGTCACAATGTATTTACTAGTTTTTGGTCTGGAAACCCCTTGCTAAGACCCTTCATCCCCCTCCCTGGCTAAGCCTCCAATGGCCCAATGGACACCACCCTGCCTGAGCCGCGTCCGTATATTGTGCGGTATTTCGACGTGTACACCACTGACAGCTGTATATTGAGTGCATCCTAGGTGCCAATCGCGAAGGCACTCCCCCGCTCGACCGACCGCCAGTTCCATCACTTCTATACCCTGCCACCCTCCCCCCTTCCCCTTCTTGCTCGTCTGCGTCCTTAGAACGGTCGTGGCGGACGGCATCGAGGTGCAGTAGTATCCATTTCCGCCTCTGATGCGCCGAACGTCGATTGGCACTCGTCTGCAACCCCTTGCCATCGGCCTGAGCCCTCGCACCTCAGCCGCTC
Organism: Tieghemiomyces parasiticus; assembly: GCA_027575765.1. Taxonomy (NCBI): domain Eukaryota; kingdom Fungi; phylum Kickxellomycota; class Dimargaritomycetes; order Dimargaritales; family Dimargaritaceae; genus Tieghemiomyces; species Tieghemiomyces parasiticus. The sequence continues at coordinate 48,907 of JANBPT010000258.1, forward strand.
CATCGACCACTTAAATGAACTGGAGAATCACATAGGTGTGTGCCTTGGATATTCCGCGCCCCGATCCTGATGATAGGCGTCTTTTTCTAGCGAATTTGACAGTTAACACGAGTATGGGACGCAAGGGCCTTCTCACTCGGCCTTCTATGGCCCAACGAGCAGTTACTCTAATAAAAAAAAACTAGGTGTAGGGTGTAACCCTGGTCTAAAGGGAAAGAGAGGCCACCGATCCCCAGCGGGGCTCCAATCTTCCCGTTTACCGTTTGGGCGCTATGGCCTTGCAGATCTCGCCCAAGGTGCTGCCTTCTGCTCAGTAGGGAGTTCTCCTCCGGACAGGCCAAGTCCGAGCGGAGGGCGACGAGATACGAGCCTGTACAGCACAGGTGGATCACGGACATTGCGACCGTCTCCAACACAACTGTCGGACTTTGGAGATTGCTGGCTCCTCGGGCCATACTGCCCATTGACGTTAATAATGCCCCAGCATGGTTGTTGGCGTGCGGCGTGTCCATGAGCAGGATATATCGGAGATGACGACCGCGGCAGTGATGGCAGCCCGGCAGCTGAGCGGCACCGCTTACGAAGATGGGCTGGTGCACGCAGGCACGCACATCAGAGGGGAGGCAGCGACGGCACCGAAGGACTGGCCCGGCTTCCCTCTACCACGCGAGCTACGGGACGTCAGGTCAGGAGACCCAGCAGTTTCTGTGCCCACTCGGATGGCGTCTGACGACGATTGGTGCCGCTGCCCATGTCCAAAGCCTCAGGGAAAGGAGGGCGGACGAGTGGACAGCCTGTCGACCACCCCGCCTTTCCCTCCACCACACGCCCCCCGATCCTATTTTTATCGTCTACTTTCACTTCCCGACCGCTCCTCCGTATCGGCCAGCCGGCGAGGCGGATATCCCTATAGCAAAACAAGGTATGGATGACAGGGACTGGGGTGGAGGCATGTGGGCCACGGAAGGCGACTGACGCCAAACGAATGGACCCAACCATAGACCGGTGGGCTGCGCCGCAGTGAACGGGCCGGGTAAACAACGTAGTCTTTTTTTTCGCTCCGCGGCCACCCGGCGGGAAAGTGCCATGAAAAGGGAGCCGCCAAGGGCCGCCTCCGCTGCATAAG